>ML663562.1:35544638-35667711 GCA_007570785.1 Antilocapra americana | reverse complement strand
AAATTGAGAAATTATTTGTTCTAATTCTTTGAAGAAGACCTCTGGTAAGAGAAGGCTTTTTAAGGTTTAATAATTATCCTATAAGCCCTAATTTTCAAAGTGTTTTAAACATTAAAAGTATGAAGAGAAATTTAATAGTTTCTAACAACTGTTGAACATCCCCTCCTTTAATATCTATAGATGTGAGTTGCTGTGATTTGTTTTTGAATATGGACCCATGTTTTGTTTGAGAGATGGTCAGGAAGGATTACTCCTTTTATATAGCATTGTATTTTTGCCCCTAGTATTTTACTTCAGTGTTTCAGTTCTATTTTCCTAGCAATATAAATTTATAATTATCTTTGCCAGATTTTTGTATAGGGGATGTTAGATTCTTAACAAAATTAGGTTAAGTTAAATACGTTTATCTAGTCTAGCATGCCAGTTAGATTAAAAATAATGTTACAAAGTGACATTTTTTTATACCATATATGTTTATTATGCTAGTTGTGAATTTATTTTATAAGCAAGAGGAACAGTCTTTTTATGCCAATCTTTATAACTTGAAGTATAATATCTTTATTTTAAATTATTACAGTCACTCTGAATCTCTTCTTTGCTTTTATTATATATAAATTGACCATATCAGTCACAGCAATGACTTATTTGATGCTGGGTCATCAACTTCCTGTGATAGAATTAATCCTACGAGAACACTCTGACTCAGACAGCAGAGGCGAGGAAGGATTGCAGCAGGATGGGTTGTGGACTCTTTCGTGTGCTGTTGTGTATTGTACAGTAAGTATGTTCTTCTGTTTGTTTTTTTATGGTTGCATTTGACCCTTAAAACTGCTGTCTTTTTTTTTTTTCTCTTTCATCTGAAAGCCACAAACTAAAAGCCAAAAAACTGCTAAGAATGAAAGCCTAAGGCAGTGAGGGTGGGGGTGGGGAGTGGGGGGGGAGGCAGAAGTGACTCATCCTGTTGCAAAGTAGAGCAAATCAAAGCATTCAATAGTCACTTCACTTAATTGGGGAATTGGCTACAAAAGCATTAAAATTTTGTTCTAACCAATATATTATTCTTTCAATCATTCGTTTAGTATTTAAGCCAGTTAGGAAAATAAGTGAGAAACACATAGCAACAGCAAAAACATCTTCATTAACTTAGAACGTATATTAGTTTCTATTTATGCATTAAAAAATGCCACAAATTAACAGCTTCAAGCAATCCACAATTTATTGTCATGTGTCTGGCATGGCACAACTGGGTTCTCTGCTCAGGGTTTCACAGGGGGATAATCAAGGTGATGGCCAGGGCTGCATTCTCATCAAGAATGGCTTGACTGGGGAAGAATTCATTTCCAAGGTCATTCAGGCTGTTAGCGGCATTTGTTTTCTTGTGACTGCATGCCTAAAGCCCCCATTTTTTACTGGCCATCATTTGCTGGCTGCCCAAAGTTTTTTGTTACCTTCTCTGCCATTGCTAGTTACTTTATTATCCTCACAAGTGAAGTTTCTTGCCTCACGAAACATCCAGTCTCTCTTTTGAGGGATTACACCTGAAGAAGTCAGTTCCTCCCGCCTGCAACCTGAATAATTTCCCTTCTAATTGGTCAACATCAACTGACTCAGGGTGTTAATTTCATCGGCTAGATTTCTTCACGGTCACTGTCTTGTTCTGGCTCCAAGTAAGTCACAGGTCCCACCCACACTTGAGGGTCAGGGATCACACACAGCGAGAACACCAGGGAGCAGTGTTCTGGGGAGTTACACACTGGGGCCTCCCTAGAATCTTTCCACCAGAGAGTTTTACTTTACCACTCATTTCTCATATCAGTGCTTTACTAGAAAATTATACTTTTATCTTTCAGAGAGAGGCAAAGGGGCACTTTTTCAAGACTGTGGTTGTCAGCTGTGTTGTGGGCTTTAAGTTTGGAATCTCACCTTCCAGTCTTATCCCCTCAAGCCCTGTATACCACAGTGCGGGCCACTTGCTCCCAAACGTGTCACTGTCTTTCATCATAATTTATTACTCTAAATGCTCTGAAAACCTCTCCTTTCCCATTCTTACTCATTTTTCAAGACCTAGCTAAATTTACACATTCTGTAGTAGAGTTTCGATGACTTTCTCAGAGGAAACATCTCTGTTCCCTTGATAATTTTTAGAAGGCTTTTTCATAATAACTTTTTTTCTGGAGTTACAGCTATCTGGTTACATACCTGTTTTCTTGCTTTCTTTGTATCACAAATTATGGCTTACGCTTTTCTGTATGTCTAGTCCCTTATCTCTAGTACAGGACTTGATCCTGTAAGGGAGTACAGTAGGTAGTCCCTGGATTAAACTTAATGAGAGAAGAGTGAAAATGAACTAGAGTAAGTAGTAAAATAATTGTAGAAAAATAGGGTAAGAGAAAACAGGAAAACCGTAGTGTGGACAGACTACAATGACGTAATTTTTACTGGTTTTTATCAGAATGTGAGGATGGGAATGTGAAGGAGCTAGTTGTGAATAAGTCTACAAAAGTCAGATGATGGAGGGTCTTGAAATTTCCAGGTTAGAAAATGTGAAGTTCATGGAACTTTAAATCTAGTGAGGAATAGACATAGTCTCACATACACTTTAATTTTAAGTTATGTAAAGCTCCATAGAGGAAATGTACAGTATGTTAAAATAACAATTGGCAAGGAGACCTTATCTAGGAGAGGTCAACTGAACAAGTCACATTTGAGGTGAGACCTGAAAGTTGAGTAGGAGTAAAAGGTAAAGGTAAAGAGTGAATGGTAAAGAGTGGTATATCGAGCTGAAGAGGAAATTCAGAACCAGGTCCTGCAGAACCTCATAGGCCACATTACCATTTTGGTCTTTATCCTATGAACAATGGGAGAAAATTGAAAAATTTAAAACAAGGTAGGTTTGAAATGGGGGCTTCTCTGGTGGCTCTGATGATAAAGAATCTGTCTGCAATGTGGGAGACCTGGGTTTGATCCCTGAGTCGGGAAGATCCCCTGGAGGAGGGCATGGCAACCCACTCCAATATTCTTGCCTGGAGAATCCCCATGGACAGAAGAGCCTGGAGGGCTACAGTCCATGGGTCACAAGGAGCTGGACTCAACTGTGCAACTGAGCACAGCATAGCACAGGCTTGAAGTGGGGATAAGAGGACGAGAGAAAGAGGGAGGTGATTTGTCTTTTTAAAAAAATTCCCTGAATAATAGAGTAAAAAAGTATAAGAATAGATGCAAGTCTAGTTAGGTGACCTTTTTAATGGTGCAGAGCAGACCACAGTAATTTGATCTAGGGAATGGCAGAGGAGCTTGAAATAATTGGACAGATTTAAGATAGATTATGGAGACTCAGTTGACAGGAGTTGATATGGAAAGTAAAGGAGAGGGAAATGTTCCTTGCTTCCTTGGCTAGATTAATGGTGGCACCCAGAAAGAACAGTGGAATATGGACATGTTTGGGAATGTTGGAGACCATGAAGTCTGCTTTGGAAATGTTGAGGTGTTTGTGTTGTATGGCCTGATGGATACATATAGGTCTTAAGCTCAGAAGAGAAATCTGAATAAGGGATAATAAGAGTTCCCATTTATCTATGGTCAACTGGGTTTTTTTGTTTTGTTGTGTTTTGTTAGTATATTTTTCAAAGGATGGAATTAAAAACAATTTTTTAAAATTATTTATTTTTAATTGGAGATCAACTAATTTTTGACAAATTTTGACAAATTTTTCCCATTCAGTTGGGGAAAGAATAATCTCCTTAACAAATGGTGCTGCGACAACTGGATATCTACACACAAAAGAAAGGAGTTAGACTCCTATTTCATGTTGTTTATAAAAATTAACTCAAAATGAGTACTCAGGAGACCTCAACTTAAGAGCTAAAACTTTAAAACTCTTAGAAGAAAGCATTAGGGCAAGCCTTCATGACCTTGGATTTGGAAATAATTTTTTTCCTCTTTTAATAACTTCTTGTATATGATACCAAAGCAGAGGCAGCAATAACAAAGAAGGATAATCTGGTCTTTGTCAACACTGAAAACTTCTGTGCATCAAAGAACACTATCACAAGAGTAAAATGTCAACCTACAAAACTGGAGAAACAAATTGCAAATTGTATGTCTATTAAAGGTCTAGTATCCAGAATATGTAAAGAGCTCTTACAACTCAAAAGCAAAGTGACAAACAACTCAATTTAAAAATGGACAAAGGACTATAAAATGGACAAAGGACTAGAATAGACATTTTTCCAAGGAAGATATATATAAAAAGCTTAAAATCATATGATAAGATACTCAGTGTCATTATTCATTAGGCAAATGCAAATCAAAACTACAACACATGGTCCTTTGCATCCATCAGGATGGCCATAATTTTTAAAAAATGAAAATAACAAGTGTGGACCAAGATGTGGAGAAATTAGGACCCTCTTACATTGCTGGTGAAGAAATAAAATGCTGTAACAATTTTGGAGAATAGTTTAGCAATTACTCAAGTTAGTAAGTTACCTGCTTTTCCAGGTAGCTCAGCTGGTAAAGAAGCCACCTGCAATGCAGGAGACCTTGGTTCAATTCCTGGGTCAGGAAGTTTCCCTGGAGAAGGGATAGGCTACCCACTCTAGTATTCTTGGGCTTCTCTGGTGGTACAGAATCTGGTGGTACAGAATCTGGTGGTAAAGAATCTGCCTGCAATGTGGGGGACCTGGATTCAATTCCTGGGTTGGGAAGATACCATGGAGGAGGGAATGGCAACCCATTCTAGTAATCTTGCCTGGAGAATCCCCATGAACAGAGGAACCTGGTGGGCTACATTCATAGGGTTACAAAGGGTCAGACACAACTGAGCAACTAAGCACACAATAAGTTAAACATAGAAAAAAATGACCCAGAAATTTCACTCCTACGTATATACTTCACCATCCTTAGGGGCTTTGTGGTTTGCTAGTTTTCTCCCTCCCTCTGTCAGTTGTTCACTGACTTGTCAGTATAGTCAGATGGCAGAGGCATCAGAATTAATCAATGTATTTCATTGATTAATAAAGTGCATATTAAGAATCTACTGTGCACTACTTACTGTTTTAGGTCTGGATATAAAAAGGAAAACAGATGAGTCATGATCTCAAATTTTTATATTTTGAAGGTAGTGTTTAATTAGTTTCCAGTACTCTTTTTGATATTGCATAACAATTTTTGGCTGCACTCAAATAAAAAATAAATGACATTTTTTATGTGTATAATGTGAGGACTCAGAGAGAAGAGTTTAGAATGAATCCCCCTTAGACATAAAGTATGGATTTCAAGATTTAGTCAATGTTGTAGCCACATGTACTCATATTTCTTTCACATCTTGTAGTTATTGTTGACAGCACATACAGTGTGGTGTAACTTGTTATGGAGTCAGATAACAGGTTCTTTCTGTTCATCCAAATTTTCCAGTCTTGAAGCTATTGATAATATTCTTTAAGACATTCAACTTCTTTTGCTTTCATAGTGAATTTTTTGCTTATGAATTTTCTCTTTGTCCAGGTGTTTATCAGTCTGATGTTTGATTTGATGTCTAGCATATGCATGCATACTTTTACCTTCAAGAAGTAATGGATGACTTACTCCTGTGGTTCTTAACAGGAGTTGGTTCCCTCAACTTACTCAGATGCCATCCTATTCAGAGAGTAAGCACTCATTTATTCAATCAATTTATTTCTTCAATTTATCCTGTGACTCTAAGTCCACAGTCCTTTTTTTTTTTTTGACATGGACCATTTTTAAAGTCTCTGTTGAATTTGTTACAGTATTGCTTCTGTTTTTTGTGTTGGCAGGTGTTTTTTTTGGCCAGGAAGCATGTGGGATCTTAGCTCCCCAACTAGAGATCAAACCTGCACCCCTGCATTGAAAGGTGAAGTCTTAACCACTGGACCGCCAGGGAAGTCCCTAAGTCCATAGTCTTTTATCTGAAACTGGAGCTTTGGAATTTATAATTTTTTGATTTAATAAAATTAAGAGTTTGTACCTTAGACTGTCTGACCATCCTGGCAGGGTCTGTAGCAGCATCCTGTAAGTACACACACGCTAGTTGTTCCTTAGCAAAACATAGGAATAGTCACATTATGCGGGATAAGCGAGGACCACGGGCAGCCTCATGTCTATGCAGGGCTTGTCCGTTTTGACACCAAATGAGTTACAAAGCAGCTTCTGGTTTTCATAGGTTTGTGGATTTTGGAATCTCAGATAAAGGAATGTTTGTTTGCTAACAAAAAGGTGAGTAAGATGTAGTATCTTCCCTCAAAGGACACAGACATGTTTTGTCTATTAAGTCTTTTCTGTTTGTTATAAGCCAGTTCAAATGTGTTCAGCTTTTTTCTTTTTTAAAGGAAGGTGTTGGTGTTGGAGTGACTTATTGATTCAATAATTGAAAAGTCTAGCAGGCAGATTTTGGACAATGCTGTACTCAGGGATCAAATGATGCCATTAGCTTGTTTCTCTTAATCTTTCACATACCTTCTCTTCCAGAGGTTTCAGCTTCTCCGTCTCTGTATGCTCTAAGCCAACTCTTTTGTGGTGACAAAGATGGCTAGGGCAGGTCATTTCATAGTTAAATTTTCTAGGGAAGAAAAAGAGCCCCACTTCCTGTTGGAGCATTCCCGGCAAAACTCTTTTTGCATTTCTTTGGCTCTAATCTGTCACATGCCATCTGTCACTGAGGTCAGGGAGACAAAATGGGCTGATTGGTCTAGACTGGTCATGTTATCCACTTTGGCATCAGGAGAGTTAAGCACATGAACTGAGCAGGTGGGATTTTCTCAAACAAAAACTGGGAGCTGTTGCCAGAGGATGTGGGGAATGTTGGGTGGCAAAGCATTCATGTAGACATTCATGGGTTGACACTGGATTTCCTCTGTAATTAAAATTCTTCTGATGGGATACAGTGGAGTTAATATCAGTTGATTTGGTCAGCTGATATCTAACTTTCCTGCTGATCGTAAAACTTTCCTGCCGATTATATAGCAAAACATTACTACTCTTTTATATGTACCAAAATATATATGAGCCTGCAAGTTTGAAATCAAAATTGACTCTAAACTGAACTCCTCATCAGACCGTAAGAATATACAGCCTGGAACCCAATTGCCTTCATCTGAATCTTTGTTTCACCCACTTTCTTGGATGAGTTACTTAACCTCTTTGTACTTGTTTTCTTGTGTGTAAAGCAAGTGAAATGGTAGCATCTACCTCACCAGGTTGGTTTGAGGACCCCATGAATTAATACATGTAAAATATTTAGAATTGGGTTTGACACATAGTAAGTGTGCTATAAACTTTAGCTATTATTATTATTATTCTGTAGGGTAACACTAACTCTGAAATTCCCCATGGTGAAGTAGAAATTTTTACAGCATGGATATTAACATTTCTGTGCCTTTAACTAATATTGCAGCTGGCCCTGTGTACATTATTATAGAAATGCCATTTGTTTTATTGTCAGATTCAAGTTTAAAAAATAAGCCAACCATAATTTTTTTTTTCAGAAAGCATTTATTTTGACCCAAGAGATTCCAGTCAGCCTTATAAACTTAGAAAGTGGAAATCCTTCCTGAACTGATGGAAAATGAATCCAATTTCAAGTCCCAAACCATATTCCTGTTTTTGTTGCTATTCCTCCCCTAAAAAGACAGAACCTGATGTTTTCACAGTATATATAAAACAAATTTTAAGATCCATATATAGCACAGTGTTTACCACCCACCCCGTCCATGGTCATGAATATCATAAATTCTTTAAATTTCCCAAACATGAGATAAATGTCAGACCATTCTATAAATTGACTTTATGAGGCATTTCTGAGCTGAGCTTTCTGACATTCACACCAATGTTTCCATAGTAACTAATGTGTTCAGAAGGGGAAAAGCAGGAGGAGATGAAAAACAAAGGAGATGATCCAAATAAAAGAGATGCATAAGTAAGGGAGAGTAGAAGGTTCCATAACTTTGAACCATTGCTTCTTGCAGGAGACAAGCATTCTTGTTCATGGAGCAACCTCCCCTGCT
This sequence comes from Antilocapra americana, assembly GCA_007570785.1. NCBI lineage: Eukaryota > Metazoa > Chordata > Mammalia > Artiodactyla > Antilocapridae > Antilocapra > Antilocapra americana. The sequence goes on along the minus strand of ML663562.1, from coordinate 35,659,690 downwards.
GGCTGACTGATTCAGGGGGTCCTTACTGGGAAAAACTCCCAAAACTTGACCAACTGATACCTGACTACACTTGGGCAACGACTCAATAATGCCAATTTAGACTATTCTTTCCCCCTTTTATTTTAATCTTATTTTTTTCCTCTCTTTGGAGGTCCCTTAGTTACCATGGTAACAGTCAAGTAATTTGTGGCTGTCACTTAATTGTCAAAAAAAAAAAAAAAGCAGTATCAAGTCAATTTAAAGAATAGTTGGAAATGGAGGAGAAGGCACTGGCGACCCACTCCAGTCCTCTTGCCTGGAAAATCCCATGGATGGAGGAGCCTGGTGGGCTGCAGTCCACGGGGTCACTACGAGTCGGACACGACTGAGCGACTTCACTTTCCCTTTTCACTTTCATGCCTTGAAGAAGGAAGTGGCAACCCACTCCAGTGTTCTTGCCTGGAGAATCCCAGGGACGGGGGAGCCTGGTGGGCTGCCGTCTTTGGGGTCGCACAGAGTCGGACACGACTGAGCGACTGAACTGGAAATGGAGTGGGGCAACCCTGGTGTTAGTGAGCATCACAATCTGCAAACACTGAAGTAAAGACTGCTAGAACTCTCCTAAAATAAAGGTTCTCTTTTCAAATCTTATTCAGCAGTGGCCGATTTGTTGCACTTAAAAGCAGATTCTACTGACCAATTATTTTCTCGTAATGGAGAAGGAAATGGCAACCCACTCCAGTATTCTTGCCTGGAGAATCCCATGGACAGAGGAGCCTGGTGGGCTGCAGTCCATGGGGTCACACAGAGTTGGACACGACTGAGCACACAGCACATTCTCTCATGATGTCCAGAGAACAGTACCTTTTTCTTACTAAACGCCAACAAACTTACTTCAATGAAAATGTGTTTAAACCCCAAGTTGTTTGTAGGCTTGATCAGGTTAGAGGGGAAAGTTTTTCCTGAACCATTTGAGGAGAAAAATACAGGCATCTGACTCAGGGAAAGAGGCACTTGTGGATAAGCAAAATCATGGCCCCTCAAAATTTCCATGTCCTAACCCCACAAACTTGTGAGTACTGGTATATAAAACAGTGTAAATAAAACAAATGAAAAAATCCATACATAGCACCACCCCGGTCTGTGATAATGAGTATCACAAATTCTTACATGGCAAAAGTGACTTTGTCAATATGATTAAATTAAGGATCTTGAGATAGGAAGAATATCCTCGATTACCAAGGTGGGCCCACAGATAATCTCAATCCTTAGAGGGAGGTGGGACGGCAGAAGCAGAGATGAGAGTGATGTGGGTCCAGGAGCCAAGCTATGCAGGCAGCCTTTAGCTGCTGGATAAGGCAAAGAAACGAATTCTTCCCCAGAGCTTGCAGAGGGAGCACAGCCCTGCCGACACCTTGATTTTAGCCCAGCGATGCCTTTGACCTCCAGAATTATAAGGGAATAAATGCATGTCATCTGAAGTCGCTAAGTTTGCAGTAATTTATTACAGCAACATGGCTGCAGAAAATGAAGCCAGTTCTGGTTGTAGGCTGAACATTCTGAGTGTCACTGACTGAGGGTCCTGTGAGTAGGGTCTTCTCTGTGTGATACTTTAGGGACCTTGGATCTGGTCCAGGTACTTAGATCTGCCAGTTACTGAGGCAACACAGACCTCTGAAGGCCTGGCTTGAACACCACAAGAGAACAAATGCTTGCAGGTCCTGGGTGAAAAGTCCTTGAGAGAGAGAGAACTTTTGTGCTCATAATCCATCTCTCTGTGAAAGGGCATCTGTTTGCTTGTCTTTCCAAACATGTGTCAATGGTAGACATCCGGCTTTATGGAAATCTGTAAATCTCACATTTCCCAGCACCATTCTGAGCCCCCAGTAGATATGATGAGAAATAACAACTCCTCCTTCTGAGTTACTTCCTGTTTTATTTTTCCCCACTTATTTCACTTTTACCATCCAGGTGCTGTGTAAAGCAGCTGGTGTGTGCTGTCTCATCCAATGCTTACAACTCTGAGGGGATCCCTGTTTTCATTCTACAGATGTCAAAATAGAGATTCAGTGACTAGACTGAAAGGTAAAAAGTGAGTCAGTGGCAGAGTTGAGCTTGCGGTGTCTTGCTGACCCACCACTTCTAATTGCTGCCTTGCTGCCAGGCCAGAAGCACCATGGGGTGGGTGTCAGTGGCCTTTCTTCTCTATGGTCCCCAGTTAACACCCTTTATCCTCTGAGCTCCAGCTTTGGCTCTTACTCTCACTCATGCAGGGGGTGGAGGAGGGAAATGAGAAGGTTGGAGAGGGCTGAGAGCTCAAGACTGGATGGAAGGCAGGTATTTGGGGTACTAGAGGCCTCTTTGACCTTTAGACAATGGTTATTTTAGATAGGAATCTGGTGTCCATAAATTAGCACAATTCTATAGCTTTACGCTTTCTTGATTTATTTTCCTTTATCCTTTCCTGTGTCAGGCAGAATTCTAAGATGACTTGAAAGTCTCCCATCCCCTGGAATGCATGCTCTATTTGTGTGCTCCCCCGACCAATGCACACACATTGAAGCCCTACTCTTCAATGTAACAGTATTAGGAGGTGGAGCCTTGGAAGGTAATTCCAAGGGGGAGAGCCTGTCATGGAGATATTCCAGCCTTTTAAAGAAGAGATACTAGAGAGATGATCTCTTTCTCTGGCTGTGAGGATAAAATGAGAAGGCATCTATCTGCACACCAGGAAAAGGGCTGTCACTGGGAACTGAGCCAGCCAGCACCTTGACCGTGGATGATGTGAAATAAATTTGTTTGTTTCAGTCTACCATACCAGTCTATGGTATTTGTTGTTGTTGTTTAGTGGCTAAGTCATGTCCGACCCTTGCTACCTTATGGACTGTAGCTCCTAGGCTCCTGTGTCCCAGGGGCTTTCTTGGGCAAAAATATTGGAGTGGTTTGCCATTTTCTCCTCCAGGGGATCTTGCCAACCCAGGGATTGAAACTGAGTCTCCTGCACTGCAGGCAGATTCTTTACCACGGAGCCACCTGGGAAGCCTGTCCCTTCCATTACCATTAATCTATTAACTTTAAGGTAAAGAAGGCTATGCTTTCCCCTGGAAGAGCCGGGAATGAACAAACCCTTTCTCCCACAGTTGGATGGATGAAGTTGATGTAGATTCAAACACCTAATTACTCCTAACAGTTTGCAAAGACTGAGCATGTTCTAGGAGTTGGGCTAACATGGCTACATGCACACGTGACCTCATTTAGGCTGCTCTGGGTTAATCCCATTAGAATGTACACTCAGAGGTCAGAGGCTGGCTCCAGTTTGATTGTCAGGGTATCCCTAGTGCCACAACATTGCTTGGAACATATGGGGACCTCAAGGCATATTTGAGTGAGTACATGAGGATGATGGCTTAGATATTAGGGTTATCACCAGTTGCTTAGATTAGGAGGTTGAGGTTCAGAGAAGTTAAGAAATTCAGAGACGTCCCTGGTGCTCTAGTGGCTAAGACTCCAGGCTCCCAACACAGGGAGCTGGGTCAGGGAACTCTGCGTGCCTCAACTAAAGATCCTGTGTGCCACAACTAAGACCCGGTGCAGCCAAATAAATAAAATAAAAAACAACAACAACAACAACAACAAAATTTTTAAAGTTCCTTATGTCTTAAAAAAAACATGCGTCCGTTTCTTTACGCAGTAGTCCATCTCCCTGGCTGCGTGGCCACGCCGGGGTGGACCTCCGGGACGGCTTGCGGGCCCGCGGGCGCCCTCTGTCGGCGATGCTCCGGCGGCGCGCGGGCCCCCGCGGGTGCGGACGGCGAGGGTGCCCGCCCTGGCTGTGGGGCCTGAGCGCCCACGTTTGGGGGTGCTCAGGCGTCCCCCGAATGGGACCTGGACATCACCTGTGAGTTTCGGACGTGTAGTCCTGGGCCTCTTTAAGGAGTCGGCGTCTGGATGGGCGCTCGACCAAGGGGCAGGAGGTAACAGTTGCCTGGGTGGCTCGGAACCAGAGGCAGAGGGAAGCGGACAGGGCTGAGGGACCAGAACCCCGGCTGCTTGTCCGGGCTCCTTGACTTCCCCCCGAGGAGCAGGGAGAACGCGGGAGGTGGGGAGTGAAGTTGGCTTCGGGCCGGTGGCCAGAAGCTGTAACGCAAGCGTGGGCCAGAGTCACCGGAAGCGAGAAGACCTTTGCATCCGTTTTCCAGAAGCTTCTGTCGCAGTCCCGCAGTCAGCCCAAGTGCGCTCGGGGTAGTCGGGTGTCATCTCTTACACTCCGGTGCGTAGCAGTTCTGCCCTCGCCCCTCGCCCCAGCCTTACTCAGTCCTTTTAGTTTCCTTCCCAGTTCTTTACAAAGGAGATACAGCATTCACTCACATCCAAGGCGGATTCACAACCCAAAAGATGTCTTCATTCTCTCTTTGAAAGTGGTGGCTTTGTTCTTGTTTTCGTAAGGACTACTTTTGGGGTTGTTTTGCTTTTGATCGCCACTCCATAATTACACCCTTAATTTTTTTTTAGGGTTTTATCTATTGAAATTGTAACTTTATTAATTTCTATCTCTCAAACTCCAACGAGAAATATTTCCCTCTTCTCCCACTGAAATAATATATTTCCCAGATGGGGAAATTTAGGAATGAAGTAAAAACCGACAGGACAAAAGGAAAAGGAACGGGAGGTGGTGAGTTGTTCTGAGAAGGTAGAACACGTGCGTTTGCTGGTCTAGATGATTCGATTTTCTCTGGGCGTGTTGGACGGTATGGTCTGAAGGGGGAAGGCAGTCTGCTGTCATGCAGTGTTCACTAGAAGAGGTTTTTGAGGATATTTTATTTGGAACTACCGTTCTTTCCTTTCATAATATTCAACATGTCTCTCATCGTTGTATTCCAGATATTGAACACCAGTTTTTAATCCCTTCTACCAAAATGTTTTGCACTCATTTGAACATTTCTAAATTGAAATTCCAAATTAGTATTCATTGAAAACTGGTTTGACACAAAGAAAGGAACATGAATGAAACGTTCTGAGTCTTCTTTGCATTTCCAAGCGCATGTTCAATTCTTTAGAAAAGTCATTGTTGTTGGTTTGGGAAAGATTTATTCAATTCCCAAGTGCCACCTGCAGAGGGCACAGCTGTCTTAAAAAAAATTTTTTTTTTTTTCCTTCCTTCAGTTTTGCCAAGGAACTCTTCATAGTCTGTAATTGTGATTCCTGGGATCCAAACTTGAAGTAGTTTTACCTAATATAGTTTAATATTCCTTGAGTTGTTATGGTATTCTATATTTTCAGTAATTAACATTTATAATATTTTAAATTTTTATAAAAGGAAAAATTAAATCCAGTGTTGTCAGTTTGCCCCCTACTTAAAAATCTCTCTGTTCTCTCTAGTTTTAAGTAATAACTTCAGACAGAGTCAGACAGCACCCTTTAATTTTTTAAAACACATTTAAAAGTTTATTTGTTAAAACTTTGTATTTTCAAGAGATTGCACTCATGGCCCCAGTTATCCTAAAAAATGAAGTATGAAATGTGCATATAAATTATTTATGATTTAGTGCCCAGTGTATTCTTGTAGAATCTGCTATTACATTTAGAGTAAATGCTTTGGAAGCTTTCTACTCCTGAAGCTACACAAACTGTCTGGGGGATTTATTTTTTACAACATCAAAATTTATGGTAACTTTTTATTTTAAAATGCTCTTATTCATTCACAGAGGAGAGGAGGTTGAAGTGAATTTGCTCAGAAAAGAATGGGGTTATTTTCTTCTAGAACGTACATTAAACGGTTTACTCTCTCCCTCGTTTGTCTCAACCATCTCTGCTGTGTTTAGTGTGAAATTGAACCCGTAAGGATAAAATCGAAGAAGAGGGAGACTAAGGATTCATGCAAACAATTCACGTGTATTTCTTTTCTGTGTTTTCTTTCAGGCTTTCAGTTGCTGCTCACTTTGGGCTATTTTTCTTTTCCTGTTATTCCCCCCCCCCCCCCCCCGTTAACATTGTGCAAAAATATCTGTCAACAGGGTGTGAAAGGAATTGTTTGTAAGCATTTAAAACCACTTAACATCTATTTATATGAAAATGCTGTTTAGTTTTTGGAAGCTTATTTGCATGTTGGCATGGAAAATTTTGAAAACTTGTTCAGGGTTGCTGTTGAAAGTGTTTAACTTCCATATTTGCTTTGAATGAATGGGGAAGAGCTAGAGGAACCACCAAATCAGTGTGTTCTGGAAGGAACCGTGCTTGTGAAGTGGTATCAGCTAAATGTGTGGAAGAATCAAGGAAGGGCTTGATGAACTATCCCTGAAGTCAGGGTGAGCCAGGGATGAGCAATTCAGGGCTAATGCGTATGATACAGAAGTATAATTAGCAAATCCACGAATTATCCCTCTTCTATTTCAACTCCATACAACAAATGTTAGTTTAACAATATATTCCTTTGCCTTGTACATTAGTCTTGTCTCCCCAGTGGAATGATGGAAGATCTTTGATGGGAAAGAACCATGGCTGATATATATTTTTCCTATTTCATCACAAGAACTAGCCCAGTATTAGACCAAAAAGGCCTTCTACAAATAGTTGGCGATTAATTATTAGTCTGTGGAACTGTTGGCCAGGATCTGCTCCCAAGTAGAGAATGCCAGGCTCAACAGTTTAAAGCGTTCCTGGAATCCAAAGTGTTTTTTTCTCCGCTGTGTCTCTGTGAGGCTCCTGACACTCTGTCTCTTTGGGTGAATGACTGTGCTATTTTAACTTGATGGATGATTTACAAGAAATTTGTCATAAGTATTTGGGATTTTGGGTGCTGCCATTTGTATGACTTAGATAATAAATCCGGGTACAGTGTAATGGAAGGGATTCACATTCAGGTGAAGTTAACTTAGAATATTTGCAATGGAAGGCTTGGGAAACTAGTGTTTCAGCAGAACACTGAAACTAGTGTTTCAGACGACTAAGATAAACATGTGGTCTCCCCTTGTCCCCTTGTCTGTATATGGTAGAATTTTGCTTGCTCATCTGTCAGTGTTAACTGTTCTATACACGGTCCTGTGCCATTGTGGTTGAGTGACACATAGAGCCTTGGAAGGTACTTATCTCTTATCAGTGGATATACTTAAGTGAATCTATCACGCATGTGCCATAGGGCCTCAAGCCTTGGAGGAACATTCTGTTAGGTGAGCCCTAAAGTCACCTGCTGATGAAAATGCTGTGTGATTCTGCATTAAGTTTGCATTACACTCATTTATTGGAATCAAAGTCAGTTCTACAAATGCTGGAGCATCGTAAGGAAATGTGAGATGACAACCAATGGGCTAAAAGCCCAGCATCATTAGATTAAGGGCGTGTCATCCCCATGCAGGGTCCTATTTCTAGGCCTGTTAGCCTGGGTACATGTGTTAATTACATGAGCGGTTCAGATATGCTATCTCTGACGAGTGAGTCTAGTTTGAAATGCTTATAATTCTAATTTAATTAGAAATGCATTCAAAGAGCTAATGTTATTTGTGAGAATTTAGAAGTAAATCCCTTAGCAAAATAAATGGACCTTTGGTAAAGTGAATCATAAACTAATTTTGAATGTATGGATGGATATTCTCCTATCAGCTTTGCTTGAAGTCTGGCAGAATTGGGGGGAAAATTCTGGTGTAGATGCAGTACTCATCTGTTCTCACTGTATGACTTAGTTGAAATTTGTATTCTCTCAGCTGCCACCACAGTCTTCGAAGATAAAATCATTTATTGAAAAAGTCAGTAATCCAAACAATTCCTACTTTTCTTATTGACAAGGCATCTCCTGGTGACCTGCATGTCCATGGAGATACATGACCTTTTAGCAGGTGAGCAGTGTTGTAGGTATGGCAGCCCACTCCAGTACTCTTGCCTGGAAAATCCCACGGACGGAGGAGCCTGGTGGGCTGTGGTCCACGGGGTTGGAAAGAGTCGGACACGACTGAGCGACTTCACTTTCCCTTTCACTTTCCTGCACTGGAGAAGGCAATGGCAACCCACTCCAGTGTTCCTGCCTGGAGAATCCCAGGGACAGGGGAGCCTGGTGGGCCGCCATCTGTGGGGTCGAACGGAGTCGGACACGACTGAACGACTTAGCAGCAGCAGCAATGTTGTAGGTGGACAGTCAGTGCAGTGTTGATGTCCACTTAACATTCAAGCAACAGCACTCTCACCTTGCTTTGGTTGTGGTCAGTGATTTTTAGCCCATCATAGTCATGGGCTGACTGCATGCAATCAGCCTAAAAGCCAGAGCTGTGCTGTGGTCTGTCCTGTAAGTGGCTTCCTGGTGAAACTAGAAGGTGACTTGCTCGGCACGGACAACTACATGTTTGGCAGGCAGAAAAGATGCAGGGTGCTGTTCCCACAGGTCAGCGTGCCTTTTCAAAATCCGTTTGATGGCATTCAGTGTGATGTGGATGGGTTCCCCCAATTTATCTTCGGTCTCAAAAAGTGCTTTAGGGCTGTATGCACACGCTGGTGTTTGTTAATTCCTGAGGTGACACTTTTAAGTCCCAATGTTTGATGTTCCATAGTCCTGGAAAGAATGATTTTTGACTCTTTGATCCTGTAGGAAAAATCCAATTGTTTTGCATCTTGCAGTTCGTGCCGATGGCTTTTGTTCCCTCATCATTTTAGCAGATATTTTCTTTTTTCAGGGCAGAGTCACGATGAGGGGAGGTCTGTGAGGCTATTACAATAATATAAATAACAAGCTGGTGAAATTACAAATAGAGCAGAGATTCTTAAGAGGTTAAAGCAAAAAAAAAAAAAAAAAAGGTCCAGAACCCTTTTTTTAATGTCATGTCTGTGTGCAGCTTTCCTTAGTTTAAAAATCATCCTTTCTTTCCTTATAAAAGAAAACACAGGCTAGGGAATAAAACGTTCTGGACAAGTTTCATTTAATTAGGGTTTTCCCTCCTTGGTCTTCCTGGTGGTTTTCAATCTCTCCTGTTCTCTAATAATATTATTTGGAGAATCAAAGACAACCTGAAAAACAAAAACTATATAGCAAGGGAGAAGGGCAGACAATAACAGTGAAGTGAGTTCTCTAGGCTGTTCACAGAATGGTAGCAAAGACAGAAGAACTTTTTTTTCCTCTTTATAAGAAACAGCTGCTGTTACCTTTTCTTCTCTTTCAGACCTCTTTCTCCCTGTTCTTAGCTTCCTCGCAGCTTTCAGCATCTCATTATGAATGGCTATTTTAACTCCTCTTTTTATTAATAAATAAGATAATGTTACTGTTACAAATTTACTGTTTGGAAAGTAGCGCTTTTAAAGTGGCATTCTTGATGGTTTTAGAATAATTGTAATTTTAAGTCTTTTTTTTTTTCTTTTTCACCCATTGAATCGCTTTTTCTCTCAGCCAAAGTGCTTTGCCTATTCTTTACTGCATTTTTTTTTAAAGGATAATTGAAAGTTGTTCTACAAATACAGCCAAAAAAATTTATGTTTCTCAGTGAAAAACAACCCTGAAATGAAAGCCAACTTAAATCATACCAGAAAAGACTCACAAAATGAAGCTGACATCCTGGAAGAAGGGAGAAATGCTAAGGCTCCCATGTAATCAGTTTGGGCCATTTAGGTGCTAAATGACAGGATCAAGAAGAAAAATTTTTAAATTGATTTTTAAGACTGTCTGAAAAAGGAGGCTGAAATGAATATTAAGTGATTTCTTTGGGGCTGTCAGAAATAATAATGGAAGAAGAGACAAGCCTGGTCTTGCTGCCGATGGTAGGATCAAAGAATTAAGAGTCCACGCAGGTTGGAGATGAAGTTCTGCACTTAAGTTGTTGAGAAATGTGAATGAAGAGAAGGGAAAGGAAGCAGCAAAGGAACCTGATATGAGTAGGTATGAGCTGGAAAGGGAAGTGAACTCACACCGGGTTGTTAGGGAAGAGGTGCTGTGGTGGGTGTGTGCCATGCTCTGTGTTCTGTGAGGAGAAGAGACCCCATTCCTGGTAGAGCCTGGCATTTGAGGTGCTCTGAGCAGTGTGGGTGGACTGGTCAGGACACAGCCATTCTTTCTCCCACCTACCGCCCCCCACCCATCAGCCCATGTCCCGGCCAGTAGCCATATACATCTATCTGTCAGTTGGCCGATGGGAGTGGGGCTCCAAGCTGGCTGTTGAACAAGCCCATATGGCATGAGGGTTGCATTTGTATCTTTGGTCTCATTAGCACCATGTTGGAACCAACAGAGTTAACCGACTAATTAATAGAAAGATGCATTGAGTGTTCTCTGGGATTTGGAATCAGTTTCCCTTAAATTAGCCATGTCAGTTACCACAAGCCCATAGATACCAGGAGCTGGAAAAAGATCTGGCAGGATTTAAAAACACATGGGGACCATGGAGAATGTGAATAAAAATGGAAAAGTAGACCCACCTCACTAGGACTGTGCTTTTCCAGCACATGGATGCTGTCACAGCACTGTGAAGGACTGATACAGCATTCTGATGGATTATGTTTTTCACCATCTGTTTTTGGAAGTTTCTTAAGTTCTACTTTTTTTTTTCTTGTTCTCTGAATACATTGGACTAGAAAACATACGCTACTGTAACATTCTGTTTACTAATGTGGAAATGGACAGCGAGCCTTAATGCCCCAATCATTTGGCAACAGGATTCAACTTTCTTCTCGGAGACGTATCCACGCTCCCTCTTTGTCAAATGGGATTCTACATCAACGTGCCTGGCCTTACCTAAGCCATTAGGAGGTCAGTATTGTGATTCAGGCTCAGCCTGTGGTTCTGAACCAAGGATGAGTTTCTCTCCCTGGGGACACCTGACAATGTCTGGAGACATTTCTGGGTGCTACAACTATAGAGAATGCTTCTACCATCTAACGTGTAGAGGCCAGAGATGCTGCTTAGGATCCTACAGTGGACAAGACAAACACCTCCAAAGAGGAATTATCTGATCCAAAATGTCAGTAGTGCATAGATTGATAAACCCTGTCTGAGCCAACTTGACTTTCCATTCTGGGACTCTGAAACATCAGTGATGTGGTATAAGCAACAAACCCCCCAAATTATTCAAACTCATTTATTCTAGGAGCAGTGCCTCATTCAGATGGTCCTATTAGCTAGACCTCCTCCTTAAATCTTTCTGGGTTCACACTTTTTTTTTTTTTTTAATGCTAGATCCTCAGGTTATCTGTTCTGTGAACTCCACCATACCCTTTTGATACAGCCCTTTTTTGCTGGAATTAGGCAGAGTAATTTTCTGTTGCTCACCATCAAAGAACTCTAAAGTGCGTGTGGAATAACTGATGGTTTAGCATAGATATGTCAGATGACACATCATTCGACAGTTCCTTTATAAATCCTATCTTTGGTTATTAAGCATCTAGTAAGTTGAGAGTCAAGTTAGAGGAGGCAGAGGCAGTATAACAGAGAACCCTGTACATTTGAGGGTTCTTGTGCTAACGTTTCACTGCAATGGTAAGAGAATCGATAGACCCGCAGAGAGCTTGAGAACTCACTCTCAAGCAGGGAAATAAAGTTTTCCAGCATGGTAAAACATCAGTGGCAGCAGATTAAGTGAAAACCTCAAAAAGCAGTTTCCTTTTTTTAAAAAAAGGAACCTACCATTTTGAGACTATGCCTGCCTTTGACCTCCTTGGGCTGCTCTGCGCAATATTGAAGCCAGGGGTTACAGATGAATAATTTCTTGTGTTTTTAAAAAATCATTCTTCTCAAGCTTCATTTTAAAATAATGAAAGCATGGATGGCAGTACCTTACTCACAGGCACAGAAGTTTTCTTTAAAGATGTTTAAACTCAGAACTGATGCTGGCATGATGCTTTAAGTCCATTAAATAGAAACTCTACTCAAATTAAGACAATCCAGTGAACAGAATCTCTTGATTACCGAGGCTGGACTAGGTGGGTGTGGGTGGTTGTCTGAGCCCATTTAGCTGATGGAGACCTGGGGGGCTGCCTCATAAAAAGACCTGTTTTGTTGGAAGCTTCTCTTTCTCTAAGTGCATGGGTTGGAATATGTTAAACTATTCTTCAGTGAACAAAGTCATAAAAGGATGTGAGCATACAAATAGAGAATTCGTGTTGGAGATCTCATGAGGTTCATTGTACTTCTCAGGGTTTCTTTTTTTAAGATGCCAGCAAAATGCCACGGTATTTTATTTTTGTCTCCAGTAAATTGCTTTGGAAACTTAAACAAATTAAACATCCTGTTTTGTGTTTCTGAGACTCACTGGGGAAACTCAGTCTCTCTAGTCTGATGTTTCAGGTGGAAGTAATAGGTGTGTGTAAATCACCTTTTTAAAATAGTTATGCGTGTGCATGACCCATTCAGTATCACCTGGGCTTGTAAGCAGTTGTGTGTATTATCTAAAGAAGAAAACAAAAGCGAACTTTTTGGAGTGTGTGTGTGTGTGTGTGTGTGTGTGTAGGTATGTGTGATATTGTTAAGATGAGAAATCATTCCTGATGCTTTTTATGTTTTAGGAGCTGATTTCTAGTACATTAAATTAGTATACTTAAATCCATTGTTGAAGCCATTTGGAAACAAATTTAAAGTAAATCTTAATAAAAATAATTATCATCATTCAAATGGAAGGTAACATGACAGAAGTTAGCAGCTAAAAGTTAGAGCCTGCCTTTAAAATTTAATGGGCCCAGTTTTTCTTGGGTTCCTCATCACAAAAACCGCTTTCCTTTGTTTTCTGTGTTGGTTGATGAAAACAGCTCCTAGATACACACATGCCCCTGCCTCTCTCCCTCACTCCTTCCCCCACCTCACTGGATTTCTCTGGAATTGAAGGATTGTTTCCTTTTAGTACCTCCCTGCTAGGAGGAATGAAACAGCCTGGAGGGCTGGTGCCCCTGAGCCTGAGCAATGAGATTAGCCTGGGTGGTTGATTTTAGAGCTCCTCCCCGTCCACAGGGTCTCTTTGACCATTGGAACCGTCTGACTTGGTTACTTCTCATGGAAACATCTCGGACTCCTACGGCTTGAACTCTCCATTGAAATAGGACATTTAAAGGCCAGACAGAACCCAGATCAATGGATGATTGCAGCACCTTTCAGGTGTCACTTAAAAAAGAAAATTCTAGGTAGTGACGACTCAAGTCCTTTGGGAAGGAGCAGGAAGGAACTGTCACCCTCATCCCCCCTTGGCTTGGATTGTGGCTCTGTCTCCCTCTCGTTGGCCTCTCTGCTCTCTCTCTGTCTCCTCCTTCCCTTCTCCCCGCACCTCATCCTCACACACACACACCCGAGCTGCATGAGTGGGTGTATGCCCTGGAGGCTGAACTATGCAAGAGGTGTCACTGACAGAGGTGTTTCCTTTCGGAATGTCATTGTTTAACTTCAGGGTCCTGTTATTCTTGTGTGAATGAAATGTCAGAAATGAATTTCACCGTGTAATTTCCCAGGCATTGACAGGCCTTTGCCATCTGTCATTGAATCATGATTTTGCCTTTGGTTTCCTGCCATGTTTAGGGTTTTGACCTATCCCTTTGAGTGCCAGTAATTTTACTTCTCAATATAGCCTCCGATGGAGGTCTCTGCTGCCAGGTGTGACTTGTAACTTTAAGGCATGGAGGGATTTCTTCCCTGGGCTTTGCTTTTTATTATTTTTAAAACCTCAAGTGTCATGAATCCTGTCCCTTGAACAGCGTTGATTTGCGATTAATCCCGTGGGTATTATCTATTTTGGTCTGTAGTCTTTGCTGATGAGGAGGGTCTCACATTACAGCAAAGACTCAGTCTTTTTGAAACATAGGACTGAGTTTTATTGGCTGAAAGAGGCAGTTTAGGGGAGAAAGATTGGAGTAGGAAATAATAGTGTTTTTTTTATAAAGAACCCAAGTTTAATTGGAAAGAAGGAAGACCGAAGTTTTTCATTTCTCTACATAGTGAAGATTTTGAAAAGTCCTACTGCTCTGAAGTCAGAAGACAGATTTTATAAAGTACAAGCAGATTGTTTTTGAACTGAATGTTAAAGCTCTGCTGTCAGAGTTGACAAGTTCCCGAATTCAATTTTCAAACTAAAACTTAGAAAACCGAGGAGACACTGTGTCTCCTCAGTAGCTTATCAAAAGAAATGCAGTGGCAGGCTCCCACTGCTGTCTCGGCCAGCCAGGTTGAGGTGAGGCGGACAGCACCCCCTTCACATCGTCTCTGCTCCCCCTGGCACCCTGTGCGTTCTTGATTTGGGCTGGATAGGAAGGGCTCCAGCTGCTCCAGCTTGTTGAGATTGGACGACGATGACAGGCCACCCTGCGCTTCTCTCCAAGAATGGGGAGATGTTTTTTTCTTTTCTTTCTTTCTTTTTTTTTTTTTTTTTTACCATTTTTAGAGCAGCTTCAAGCACCAGTGATCTTTGCTCAGGACTTATTGGTCTTCATGGTTGGCAGACAGAGGATTAAGAAGCATCGATATTAGCACACTTGTTGTTGCTTTACAAGAACAGTGTAAAGCTATGTAGAATTCTAGGCATGGCCGCCACCAGCCCTCTCATCTTTCTTTCTTTGGGGATAAAAATTAGCTAGTTATGGCTCATGAGTTTTCAGGATCTTCTTTATGCATGTAGACAATAAAAGGTTGTCTTAAGAAAAGAAGGTATTTTGCAACTAACACTAAAGTAATGTAGGTAAGTATTAAATATTTACCAGGTGCCACATGAAATTTACATGCCTTATAAATTTATATAACAACCCATGAAGCAAACTACATCATCACCATTGTGCAAATGGGGAGAGTGAGGCTCAGAGGGTTTTTTCAGGATTTCCCAACTAGTGAGGAGAAGAGCTGGGATTTAAACCCAGCTCCAACTCCTAACCTTGCCCTCTTAACATTTTACTGTAAAACTGCCTCCAAAGGAATGACAACAATGAGCTCAGTGGTAGAATTTCTTCCTACAGATTCTTTCAGCAGTAAATAAATATCATGACCTTTTGAATACTCTTCAGGTTGTGTGATTCTATTAAGTCTTAAAATTTTCACAGGCTTTTATTTTGTATCTATTTGGTCTTTGAAAATTCAGTTATTAGTTGCTATATTTCGTTTTTATTCCTGAAACTGTTATAAAACCTTTTTAAATTGAAATCTTATTACCTGGAACTCTCAATTAGCCAGATGTTTCTTTTCTTTTTTTTTCCTTTCCTATATTCCACTTGTAGAATGAAGAAGAAAATCATAGAAAAATATGCCCATATCAAAGTTTCTTTTCAAGATTAAATATGTCCTATGGTCCTTTGCCTTTTAGATGTTACTCCTAACTCCAGCTGTGTCAGACGTTAAAATATAAATAAATCTCGTTATGATTTTGAAATGCTTAACAGAAACAGAAAAAAAATGCTTAACTGCTAAAAATGTTAAGGGAGTTGTATTAGTAAGAGTAAGCTAAGGGCTGTAGCAAAGAGTCCCCACATCTTAATAGCTTATCATAATAAAAGATGAAGTCTCATTCACTTCACAATGTAGTGGGAATCAGCAGTGATAGTGGGGAGAGCAGATTTTCTGCTCCAGACCCTCATTTAGATAACCTTGTGGCTCTGATAATTCCTCTAGAATCTCAGTTTTTCACTGAATTTAAAGAACCTGACTGGCAAACAAAGGAAGACAGACAGCCTGGAAGAGTCTTTGAGAAATCATTAGGGGCCAGGATTGAAAGTGGTTCTGCCCACAGTTCTGCCCACATTCCAATGGCATGACTCCACCTAACTGTTAAGGGAGGCTGGGAGATACAGTCCAGCTCTGTGCCCAGGAAGGAGAGGACATGGGGTTTGGTGTCCACCTAGCATGGTCTCTGTCACAGCAGTGACAAAAAATCCTGAGGTCTTTATGGCTCTTCTGATATTCAAAAACATGTAAGAAGCATCTGGTTGTGAACTGGATTAGTGATTTCCAAAACTTTGCGTCACATGTGTATACTTAGTCGTGTCCAACTCTTTGAAACCAGACTTCTCTGTCCATGGAATTTTCCAGTCAAGAATACTGTTGGAGTGGGTTGCCTTTTCATCCTCCAGGGAATCTTCCTGACCCCCAGACCGAACTCACATCTCCTGCGTCTTCTACCTAGGAAGCCTCCAAAATTTGGGTTATTAAAAAATATGATTTGAACATCACTTAGACCCATGCAGGACCAGAATGGAAGTATGGACTGCCAGGGGTGGGAATGAATAAGACCAGGAATCTATGTTTTTCAGAGGCTCTCCAGGTGATTCAGATATAGCCAGGCTGGCACCAGTTTGGTGTTTGGTAATCACTGGTCTAGATAATGCACTTGATAAGGCAGGTTATTAATACAGATTAATTCATTTCAGGAAGGACTTTTAGCAAAAAGGACTGGGAGGAAAAAGTGATTTTTAGTTACCTGGTTAATGAGCCTAAATTCCTATTTATACCAACTACTGTAATGAGTCAAGACTTCCGGCATATTCTGTGGCCAGTTGTTTTGAAAGTCTGTAGAGTGCTTTGTAGGTAATACAGTTTCATTTCCCAGGGAAACACCCCATATAGAAGAAAGCCATCCTGGATATTGCAGATGCTGACCACCTATATTTTATTATAATTGTTAAAAATTCTCCATGTCTCATTTCAACCTTTTTCACCCTCCTAGCAAGCACAATTATAAATTCTTAATTACCTAATTATGTCAGTAGATGTGAAGGCAATTACAGTAGTAAAAACAGTTTTCTATTTTAAACAGTCATTGGGTTTTAAAAATCAAATTGTGTTTCTTGTTTTGGTCTTTAAGAGTACGGCATTGCCAGTTTGCTTGTTTTTAACCCACATGCTCCTCACATGACATCTTTCTTCTCCATTTAAATTTTTACTGCTGTATGGCTTTTTAAGGATAAAGATACCCTCTTATAACTGATAGAAGTTGCTAGGTGAAATCGATCTCGTTGATTTTGTGCGGCTGTTCTGTGGTTACTACCCCCAGTGAGAGTGGGAGGACTCAGGGTGATATTTCAGGTTTACTCTTTTGTGTTGCCATCAGGTTGGATTTATGAAAGACAGTGGAAATTTATTACCTTTCTCTGTTATTTTGAAACCATAATTTTCTGGTCTCTTGGTTGCTTGTGAACATTTCTGATAAAATGCACTGCTCTCTGAACCTTTGTAACACAGATTTGTTTAAGATCTTAAATTATATGTTGCTATCCAAGCAAAGGATGAGAAACCTGTCTGCTGTACTTCAGTATTATAGGTAACATTGCCAACCGTTCTGCAAGTTCTGATCATACTACTCTCATAATTACTCCATAGTGCTTACCTAATCAACCCCACCTTCCTTAGCCTTGCATTCATGCATCCCTATCATCTGACCTCTGCTTGAAGCTGCTGGAAGGAGCCCTTCGTCAAAAGTGAGCCTTTTTACCTTAGCCAACTGGTCAAGTCCTCATCCTCCAGAATGTCTTGAGTTTCTTTGCACCTCATGTTTCTAAACCCCATCTCTTCCTAAATGAAATTCCGTCCATTGTTTAAGAGTCAGTTTGAAATGCCACAGACTCTAAAACCTTCCCTCTTCAACTGAATTGTGATGTACCACTTACAGTGACACATTATTCAGTCCGGGATATGCAGATTAGATTTTCTACTAGAATGTAAGCTCCTGGAAATCAAAGAGACTGCTTTATTCATCTCTTATTCCTTATGGTCCTTTAACCATAGTGAGCATTTATGTAATCGTCATAATAAACAACATTTGGTTGAGAATTAAGATTCAAAGTTAAAAACGCTACATTAGACTATTAATTTAGAGCATGATTTCCCAAAGTGAAACAGTAATATGTTATTTGGAGAAAAAAATATCTGGCTAAGTGTACGTAGGTTGTTTTACTACAGGGCTCTTCAGAGTCTTTTAGTATGCTTATAGAATGTAATATGCTAATATGAATACCTAAGAGAGAATGTGGTAAGCATCATATTTCACATTCTTTTCACCGTAGAGCTTTCTTTTTGTGTATGTATGTGAACATATTGATAAACCAGGGTTTTTGTAACTGATTTTGGGAACTATTACTTCAAGTAGTAGTCTGCATTTTTTTCATACTCCATGTTATTAAAAGTACTTTCACTGTTAAAGTCATTCTTGATTTCACTAAATATCACTGACTGATCATAAGAAAACAAAAATACTGTTTATAGTTTGCACTTCTAAATATAATTTTGGGTGTTATACGTATGTATGTTTGTTAACTGCCAAAACTCATTAAATCTACTGTTTAGCTAAGAGGCAGATATGGATAGATTGTTGTTGTTCACTCAGTCATGCCTCTTTATGACCCCATGGACTGCAGCACGCCAGGCCTCCCTATCCTTCACCATCTCCCAGAGCTTGCTCAAACTCATGTCCATTGAGTCGGAGATGCCATCCAACCATCTTGTCCTCTGCTGTCCTCTTCTCCTGTCTTCAATCTTTCCCACTGTTGAGGTCTTTTCCAGTGAGTCAGTTCTTCACATCAGGTCACCAAAGTATTGGAGCTTCAACTTCAGCATCCGTCCTTCCAATGAATATTCATGGTTGATTTCCTTTAGGATTGACAAGTTTGTTCTTTTTGCAGTCCAAGGGACTCTCAAGAGTGTTGTTCAACACCACATTTTGAAAGCATCGGTTCTTTGGTGCTCAGCCTTCTTTAGGGTCCAACTCTCACATCCATACATGACTATTGGGAAAACCATAGATTTGACAGATGGACCTTTGTTGGCAAAGTAATGTCTCTGCTTGTCCAGGTTTGTCATAACTTTTCTTCCAAGGAACAAGTGTCTTTTAGTTTCATTGCTGTAGTCACCATCTGTAGTGATTTTGGAGCTCAAGAAAATAAAGTCTCTCACTGTTTTCATTGTTTCCCCATCTATTTGCCATGAAGTGATAGGACCAGATGCCATGATCTTCGTTTTTTGAATGTTGAGTTTTAAGCTAGCCTTTTCACTCTCCTCTTTCACCTTTATCAAAGGTGTTGATATTTAGTTCCTCTTTGCTTTCTGACATAAGGGTGGTGTCATTTGCATATCTGAGGATATTGATATTTCTCTCAGCAATCTTGATTCCAGTTTGTACTTCATCTAGCCCAGCATTTCACATAATGTATTCACCTGCAATACGAGAGACCTGGGTTAGATCCTTGGGTTGGGAAGATCCCCTGGAGAAAGGAATGGCTGGCTACCCAGTTCAGTAGTCTTGCCTAGAGAACTCCATGGAGTATACAGTCCATGGGGTCGCGAAGAGCTGGACATGAGTGAGCAACTTTCACTTCCACTTTTCACTCTGCATGTAAGCTAAATAAGCTGAGTGACACTATACAGCTTTGAGGTAGTCCTTTCCCAATTTGGAACCAGTCTGTTGTTCCATGTACAGTTCTAACTGTTGCTTCTTGAGCTGCATACAGTTTCGTAGGAGGCAGTAAGGTGGTCTGATATTCCCATCTCTTTAAGAATTTTCCACAGTTTATTGTGATCCACACAGTGAAAGGTATTGAGTAGTCAATGAAGCAGAAGTAGATAGATATTTCAGGAAAAATCCTGGTGATTTAAATGAAACCTTTAATAATGAAGACATGCAGCTGAGAGTCATTCCTTTGTCAAACATCTTTGAAGAGACATGCCAAGGCCTTTCTCTTAATAGTAATTTTCCTGAAGGTCATCTGCATTCAGACTATTTATGTAAATCTCTGTTAATTCAAACTTTACCGAATGACTTGCTGAATTAAAGTCAATGCTTAGGATTTTCTTTTTTTCTTTAGCCATTATTGATTTATCTGGTCTATCCATTCTTTCTATGGACACAGATTTAAGAAAAAAAAAATCAAATCATTTTGTGTTTTTATTTGTCTCCTTTAAATGAGTCTGTTATCATCAGCAATCATTTGTCAGGGTTGTAATTGCATGTACAGTGGATGAGATCAAATTTCAGAGCAAGAGGAGTTAAAGGATCTTTTACATCAAAGTTAAACCTGTGATTTTTTATGAACTTTGGTGTGCCTAATTAAGCGATTAGTAACAAGCAGGAGTTTCCAAATGTCAAGTGTATAATTATGAAATAAACAAGAGCTGGTTTTTCCAATAAACTTCTGTACTGTGCTCTGTTACCTCTTGCTGGGGCCCAAACAATGTCTTCTGGTGAAGAGTATGAAATTAGGATGGATTTCCACTGCAGAAGGCAAGAAGTCTTATCTGCTGAAACATAACTACAAGATACTTAGGAAAAGAGTAAGTTTGAACCTAGTAAATCTATGGATGGATATTAATTCTACCTCTCAAACCATATATTATAAAGAAATTCCATTTTATTCCTTTTTGCATTTTTATTTTGCATGCTTTGGACTCTTGCTATTGAGCTTCACCACCAGTATTTCTCTCTCATTTTAAAATTCAAAAATAATTATTTTTTTAACTGAAAGGTGAATTAAATTTGGTGGGAATGAGGAGTTGGGAGTTACATGTCAAGTCAAATATATTACTGTTCAACTGAGTAGAAAGTCTTCTGTGTTATTTCAGATGAAGGATATCATTTTTAAAGCCCATCCCCAACATTTACTCTTGGTGTTTCTGTACAGATAGTCAGTGTTTGACTGATTCCCATAGAGTTTAGCCAATCAAATATTAGGGTCTATTATTATATGTTAGGGAGAGTGGCAGAGACAAAGAAAATAAAAGATTTTATGTCTGTGTTTGGGAAGTTTAAAAGATAATTGAAGAGGCAGAGTATCTGTTAAGTAGAATGAGTAATACTTATCATGAAGTATTTTTATCATTTGTTATACAAGTAATACATATGTTAATTAAAAATACAATGCACATATGGCTTATTTTTCTTTCAGAGAGATAGGTAGATCAATCAATCTAGTTCTTTTAACCACCCACTTTTATTTATTCATTTCTTTCATACTAGACATTTGCAATGTGTTCCAGCTTAGTTGCAGTCAGTAGAGAAGCCTAAATAACAGGGTTCAACTAAGGTAGAAATTCATTTCTCTCTCATGAGAAAGAAGGCTAGAGAGGCAGCATAGGGATCCTCTGTCGTGCTGGTAGATACCCAGATTCTTGCCAGCTTACTGCCCAGGCATGTCCTTGCTT
Source organism: Antilocapra americana (assembly GCA_007570785.1). Lineage (NCBI taxonomy): Eukaryota > Metazoa > Chordata > Mammalia > Artiodactyla > Antilocapridae > Antilocapra > Antilocapra americana. The sequence continues at coordinate 35,638,659 of ML663562.1, read as the reverse complement.
TCTGGTCCAATATAGCTGCTGGAACATGAGGATCACACCTGAACTCCAGTCAGTGGGACTGAGGATATGGAGGAGAAAGATGGGCTTCTCCATCACTGACCAAAATTTAGTCCTGTGGCCATGCCGGAGGGCTGAGAAATGTGTTTTATTGATGTTGTTGTTTTGTCTTTGTTTCTTATTTTAAGCTGGGTGGGAGCCTAGCTAAAGATCAGAGTTTTTTATGTTAAAAAAGAGAGGTAGAAGAAATTTGGGAGGCAGCTGGTGATTGTTACCATGTGTTACTGTTACCAACAGTGCAAAAATGAGCATTCCTGACCATGTTCAGTCATCTTGGTTCATGCCAGTAAATGATATGCGTCATGAGTTAGAGGGACAGAAAGTTCTAGAGGAAGAGCTTGGAGAAGGATGAGATCAGGGTGGGCTGGTGGCTGGAGCAGCCATTGTCATGGAGATGGATCTGAGCTTGGTTCTGATGGCTGGGTGAACTGCAGATGGGAGGACTAACAGCATATCTGGGCCAGGTGAATAGCATGTACCAGTTCATTCTGTCAAGTCATTCAGCCATTGTTTATTGAGCACTTACTATGTGCCAGACACTGGTCATACAGAGATAGAACCAGCATAGCTCCTGCCCTCACTGGAACTCACAAACAAATAATTCATGCCACTTTGATCAGCAGAATAGATACCTTTGGGATAGGCAATGAAGCGACACTATGCTGGATAAGAAGGCTCAGACCAACTAAAGAAAACTTGGAGGCGTATTTAAAGACTGAATCCTGATTTTGTAGCCAGTGTGGAGACACTGAAAGTTTTGATCAGAGGAATGATCTGATCCGAGTTGTATTTGAGGAAAACCTGACATGCAACAGGTCAACTAGAGAGGGCAAGGAGGGCTTGAAGCAAGTGCTGTTACTGAGCCCTTCCTGTGTGGTGACCAGGGCCTGAGCTAGGGAGCTGGCCTTGAGGCACAGGCAGGGGCGCAGTGCATTGGCTCAGGGCATACTTTCTGGAGATAGAGGTACTAACTTTGGATCCTACCCCTGACTTCTAGGAGTGGGCTGGACATGGTCCCTGCCTTAGCCTGACGTAATGAACTGTCATGGACTAAGTATATTAAACAACAGAAAAGTATTTCCTCACAGTTTTTGGAGGCTGAGAAATTAAGATAAAAGTGATAGTGAAAGTGTTAGTTGCTGAGTAGTGTCCGACTTGCAACCCCATGAACTGTAGCCCGCCAGACTCCTCTGTCCATGGAATTCTCCAGGCAAGTATACTGGAGGGGGTAACCTTCCAGTTACTCTTCTCCAGGGCATCTTCCCAATCCAGGGATTGAACCCGGGTCTTTTTTGGGCTCCAAAATCAATGCGATGGTGACTACAGCCATGAAATTAAAAGACCCTTACTCCTTGGAAGGAATGAAAGTTATGAACAACCTAGACAGCTTGTTAAAAAGCAGAGACATTACTTTGCCAACATAGGTCCATCTAGTCAAGACTATGGTTTTTCCCGTAGTCATATATGGATGTGAGAGTTGGACTATAAAGAAAGCTGAGTACCAAAGAATTGATGCTTTTGAACTGCGGTGTTGGAGAAGACTGTTGAGAGTCCCTTGGATTGCAAGGAGATCCAAGCAGTCCATCCTAAAGGAAATCAGTACTGATGTTGAAGCTGAAACTCCGATATTTTGGCCACCTGATGCAAAGAACTGACTCACTGGAGAAGACCCTGATGCTGGGAAAGATTGAAGGCAGGAGGAGAAGGGGACTACAGAGGATGAGATGGTTGGATGGCATCACCGACTCAATGGACATTAGTTTGGGTAAACTCTGGGAGTTGGTGATGGACAGGGAGGCCTGGCGTGCTGCAGTCCATGGGGTTGCAAAGAGTCAGACATGACTGAGCGACTGAATTGAACTGAACTCCTACATCGCAGGCAGATTCTTACCATCAGGGAAGCCTAAGAGCAGGGTGCTGCTGATTTGGTTCCCGGTGGTAGCTCTCTTCTTGGCTCATAGATGGACAGATGTATTTATGGTGTGTCCTCACATGGTAGAGAGAGCAAACTCTGTATCTCTTTCTTGTTTTACCAGCACACTAGCTCTTTGAATTAAGAATATTATCTATATGACCTCATCTAGCCCTTATTACCTCCTCAAAGGCCTTATTTCCAACAAGAGTCACGCAGAGGGGTGAGGCTTCAACTTACCAATTTAGGGAGACATAAATGTTCAATCGGTAAGAGTCCCAATGACCGTCTGAAACACAATTTCTCATTAGCAAAATGGAGGAAATTCCGTCAACCTCTTTATAGGTTTGTCATGAGGATTAAGTGAGGTGAGGTGTGCTCTCAGCATAGTGTCTGGCACCAGGGAGGTTTGCAAATAACTGGGAACTAGAAGGGCCAGGGGGGCCAAGTATTTCAGTGGAAAAATTTTCAGGCTTGGGGAAAGGAGATGGAAGACAAGGGAGAGTCTGGGCACAGAGATGACGCTGAGGATCTAAGCCAGAGTGACGGGGAGAATGATGTCAGTTGACAGCCATGGGAGAGTCGAGGAAGAAGCCAGTTTTGAGAAAGAGATTGATGAATTTGATTTCAGGTCTGTTGCTTTTGATGAGATGGCTGGATATTTGAGTGGAAATTTCCAGCAGACAGTTGGGGTTTATTTACAAGAGAGGATATATGGCTGCTAAGGACAGCTCCTGGGGGACATGAAATTGGTAGAGGCTGAAATTCAAGAGGAAAGAAACAGAGAATGCAAATGAAGCTGCCCAGACCCAATAAACCCAAGGCCCTAGCCTATGCAGGAGGAATTTAGTTTTGTAAACTTTTCTGGTCGAACAAATGAATAGTCTGAGGCAAACTGCAGACTGGGAGCTGAATTCTCCAGGTCATTTCCTCAGTCCTCCACTTTACTTTGCCTATTGTAGACACAAGGAAGTGGTTCAGGGTGCAAAGCCATACAAACCTGCAGAAAGAAATTTACATCTTGAGCATTTGGGTTGTGGATTTCATGTGAAGAGAGAAGTAGCTTTCTCAGGAATAGGGCAAAGTAGCTGGGAAATTTCTGAACTAGGATATTGTCTAAATACTGCAGAGGCTCGGGCAGTCTGAAAAGCCCTTAGCACTTCAGGATCCAATTAAAAGGGAATTATTTTCCCATTCCACAGCTAAGGAAATGGATCAACAAAGAGGCTGAATGACTTTTAAAACCTGACAGATGGAACATGACAGACAAGGGGATGGGATTTGGGAGCCCTCCCCACCCCACTCCCGAGATACTGAGTTATTTCCTTCTTAGTGTGGTCTGTCAGTTCTCCCAGCCATGAGTCAGTTGAGATCAACCTCTGATAGACTCGTGCCAGTAAATAAAAAATAGTCCACCTTTGTCCAGTCGCAGGCAATGGAAAAGGGCGAGTATGTAGAATTTATGTACTTACTATTAGCTTTTCATTTTCCATCTTTCATCCTCTACCCACATACTCCTCCAAATAAAAGTAAAATACTATTTTCCTCACTTTAATTTACATCTGCTTAACTTTATGTTGCTGAAATAGTTCTTGCTAGCATCCCTGCTGCTTTTTAATCACCAGGTCCATTTGGGCATTTTTAAAAAGTCCTTTTTTGGGTTTTTCTGCTGTGTGCCAGTACTTCATAAAAACCTCTGTGCTGCTCGTTTCTGTGGAACCCCACTCTTCTGGTTGTCATGACACCTCACAAACTATCCCTCCTTGGTTTTCTTCAGAGGATCCCCTACTGCTTACCAGTTAAATCCTGGCATCCTTTTTATCCTAAGCAAACTATTTTTCTCATTCTGCATGTTCTCCCGCCTGGTTGATCCAATCCATTCTCATTATTTCAGTTGTCGTCGATGCGTTGATGACTCCTGAATCTCATCTCTGGTCCAGATTCTTCTCCCAAGCCTCAGACTTGCATATCCACTGAAATAGCTTTAGGCAGATATCTCCTAAACATGTGAAGATCAAAATATCTGAAACCAGGAAAGTCTTGTCTCTTCAAGTTCTTTCTCCTTTACCACCTTCCCATCTATGAAGTTTGCAGTCTCAGAACCAGTGATAATCCCTTCTCCATCAGCACTCTTGGTACCTACATCATAGTTAATCATTCACTAACTAGTGCACATGTTGCTTATGCTCAAGGCTGGCATTTGGGGAAGATAAATATCGCATGATTTATAAGAGGAGAAAAGTGACCAAAGTTTACATAGAGGAACACCCAGTAGTGGTGTAGGTGAACTCTGATCACTCCCACCTTAAGGTTCCATCTTTAAGGTAGACTTGGTTACCCCACAATGATCCATACATTCTAATGAGATTCAGCTTTTTTTTTTTTTTTGATGGAGAATAAATTGTAAGTATGGGCAATTAAAACCTTGAATTTTGTAGCATTGACATATATACAGACTCTCATCAGAATGTGTGGATTGTTTTGGGGTAAATAGGTCTACCTTAAAGATGGAACTCGGGAGTGATCATAATTTAACCATCTATATATTGGACATTCCTGTATCTAGACTTTTGTCACTTTTCTCTTCTTACAAATCATGCTATACATGTAGCCGATTCAGTTGTCATAAGCAGAAACTAACACAACATTGTAAAGCAATTATATTCCAATTAAAAACAAAAGCATTGGACTTTGTATCAGAAAGTGCATGCCCTCTGCCCATTTCCATATGGAACCTAAAAATCCAGGGGAGAGAAATGTCTTCCTAGGGTCGTAGAGCTTGCTTGCATGAACTTGCACATGTTTTGAGTTTCTCTTCTATGCTCTTTCTTCTCCACTATGACTTGTCTGTGTAGTGCCTGCTGCTCTGCACTGGCAATGACTCAGGAAACACTCATAGTTTATCCCTAGAAACTTTGCTGGTGAATTCAACTCAATCCACTGATTATCCGGTGGGATTGGACGTGTCCGGGTCTGGCCAAACAGCACATATGTCATCACCCTCGCTTTCTCTATGTTAGGTATTACCAACCAGTCCAGTGCTGTGCTCCTAACAGCACGTGTGTTATCACCCCCCCACCAATGTTGATGCTGATGGTTTAGTCACTAAGTCATATCTGACTCTTGTAACCCCATGGCCTGTAGCCTGCCAGGCTCCTCTGTCCATGGGATTCTCCAGGCAAGAATACCGGAGTGGGTTGCCATTTCCTTCTCCAGGGGATCTTTCTGACCCAGGGATTGAACCTGGGTCTTCTGCACTGCAGGCGGATTCTTTACCAACTGACCCAAGAAGGAAGCCCATTCCTTGTAGGCCCAACATAATACCTCTATGTGAGGTATTACCAATCAGTTCAGTGCTGTGCTCCAGTGAGCCCCACATAACCCCAAAGTCCTTAACAGGAGGCTTCTGGCAGTCAGCGTCCATCAATTGGTGTTTGTAAAAGAACTGAAGCCAATTTTTCATACCTTTAGGAATGGATTAAGTCCCCATTTCTTTTGTTTCTGGGATTGAGGAGATGAGCAGTGATGCTCTGAGGAACTTCATCAGCCTTTTGACTGGCATCTTGTCCCTCATCATGGATCTCTAGATTATTATTGAGCAGTCAGTCCATTGTTTTAAGTCTGTTCCTTTCCTGTGGTGCATTTATTTTTATTTTTAATTAACAAAAAATGTTGTATTTTCAGGTGAACAGCTAAGTGACTTAGCCATTAGCTTACATATATCCATCCTCCCCCATACTCCCCTCTCATCCAGGCTGCTACATAACGTTGAGCAGAGTTTTTTATGTGCTATACAGTAGGTCCTTGTTGGTTATCCATTGTAAATACCCTGTGCTGCATTTATAACTCACCTGTGAGACAGTGTGCTAGAGAAGTACTTCCTACCCATTGTGGATTTTTCCGTGAATCCAGTTCTGCTGAACCCTGTGCTGGGTTCTGGGTTTCTCCCTTATGAGGACTTGTTAGACAGAGTATTTCCCACTCTTTGTGGGAACGACTCAGGCTCCAGGAAAGGAAATGAGGAGGTGTAAGACAGAAGGTCATAGTGGAGTCAGGGCCCTGGGGCTCCTGAGACTTCAGTTCCAACGTGGTGTGCCTTCCTAACACATCACTACTTCCTGAAACATGTCCCAGATTAAACATATCATTCTTTCTTTCTTTGGGTTAACTTTTTGAAAATATGAGAAAGATTATATTTCTGAATTGATAGAGTCTCCGAGGCTCAAAAACGGTGTGCCAGATGGCTGGAGCAGCAGGAAACATGTCCTGTCAGGAGTAGAGAGGTAATCGTGAAGGAATGGAGAAGAGATGGGAAGGATTGTAAAATGATAATGAGGGAACAGAGAGAGGCTAGGTTATTGTAATAATTTTAAAAAGAAATTCCAGTTGGATTTCATGACATTTAGTTACTGGATTCTAGATATTCAAAGTACGATTTCTTTATTTCCAATACTCTCCTAGGTATCTTGAAAGATGTGATATGGCTCCTTTTTCAGAGACATGTAGAAATCTCACCAGAGAGATAACTACTTATGAAAGGATTAGAGACAAATGTGAGTTGTCTCTGCAGCAACACACACATCTGGTAATAGTACATCACCTTTCTCATCTTTTCCCTGGTGGCTCAGTGGTAAAGAATCTGCCTGCAATAAAGGAGACCTTGGTTCAATCCCTTGGTCGGGAAGATCCCCTGGAGAAGGGAATGGCTACCCACTCCAGTATTCTTGCCTGGAGAAGTCCATGGACAGAAGAGCCGGTGGTCTACAGTCCATGGGGTTGCAAGGAGCCAGACATGACCGGATGACTAACATTCTCACTTTCTGATCTTGGTTCTGGGGTGACACATCTCCCAGTGTCATACTTGGATACTGCCTACTTGGCGGGTCTCTCTCAACTTCATTTTTCTTCTTCTTGGTCCTTAGTCACTGAGGATGTGTTTATTTCATCTTTTATCTCAGCTCCTTGCACAATTCCAGACACATAAAAGACACTCAGGAATTGTTGATTTGTTATTTGTCTCCCTGCTTTCATTCTTGTAGTTCTTCCTTCTAATTCAGCCATTTGGAAAACTCAGATTCACTGCCTCTAGATTTCACACCTGGATTATTCTCCTCTCTTCCAGTGTTGCACTCTTGCCAGATCAACCTTTCTAAACTGCCACTTTTCTCAAATTATTTCCTTGCTTAAGGATTTGTGGGTGTTCCCTGTTGCCCACGTTGTCAACTCTGTACTTCTCTGCTTAAACTTTTAAGACCTGCCCATTGTCTCTGTCTGTCTCACCTGTGCAACTGTATCCATCATTATCCTCAGAGCAAGCCTGGGGCTTCATTAAAGTCAGTCTGCTTCTTAGTTCCTGGCTATACTTACGTTGAATTCAGCTTCTGAGCATGTGGGCCTGCTACTCTGCTTGCTCTACACTGCTCTTCGGTAGTTTACTTACCAAGCCCCATGTCACTCACTAAGACTTCACTCACTCATTAATCAGTTAGCACACAGTAATGGACTATCTACCACGGAAATAAAGATCAGGAAGACGCCATTCATGCCCTTAAGAATCTCACACTAATCCAGTCCTCTATGCCGTACTTTTCCATGGAGTTGAGTGACGGTGGTCACTGCATGACCTTGGACAGACCACCTAATCTTTCTCCTGTTCCTTATCTAGTAGAAATGGCAACATAGATACAGATATGTAACTTATTGCCTGGCTCGTTTAAGTACTCATTACTTTAGCTGTCATTATTATTATTATTATTATTAACATAATAGTGAAAATATATAGTCTCACACTGTCTTTTAAGTTTCATAAGCTTAGCAGTTCTGTCAGTTGGGCTGGAAGCTCTGGGTGGACCAAGGCTTGTTCTTTCTCTAGAACCAGCATAGTGCCAAGTGCAGGGCGAGGAGGTTGTTCATGGAAGGTTCTTGTTGATGAAATGTCAGCAGTTCACATCAGGCCTTCCATGTCCACTGCATGGCCAGTGTGAGAAGGATCCAGTGAAAGAGACTGAGCTTGGTCATCTCAAGAGACAGGGCAAACAGTGCCAGGAGGAGGGTTAGTAGTTATTGAAAAGAGAAAAATATGGGCTTGTAGGCATATCCAGGTTCACATAAAAAGGGTTTTAGGAATGAAACCAATCTTGACTTTGGGGTGAAGATGAAGAAGAGCATTTGTTGGGTTATTTATGTGTGCCAGGCCCTGGAACTGCTACATTCTCTTTTGTTCCTCAGGACAGCCCAGTGTGGCTGGTATTGTTGACTCTAGTTTATGTTTGGGGAACCTGAGGTTCTGAGTGGGTATTCTCCTGGCAGAGGTGGAATTGGCAGAATTTTCTGCTATTCTGTAGTAGGTAGTGATATTTGTGTAGTGTGACCATTTCTAAGGAAGTCTGGCAAAAGTCGTACCATGTAATTTAATTTAACGAGGCACATACGGAGCAGATAATACATTAGCAGTCACCATTCTGTTTTGTTTCTGCTTCTGATGCATTCATACTCTGCCTTTCTTTAGGCCGTTATCCTTGTAGAGTTTCAGCAGTGGGTAAATGTATGGGTTTGCCATTTGTGCATACAAAGAGCACAGCGATGCGTCTTGCTCTTGTCTGGGCATCCTTTATGGAATTCAAGGGTATGAGGGATGCTCTGAGACATTAGTAGACAGTTTTCTTTCTCTGTCTGGCACATCACACTAATTTTTCTGAAATGTCTATCTTGATTATGTCTTTGGGTAAAGATAGTAGAGGCGTCTTTAAAAGTTGGTTATATAGGACTTCCCTGGTGGTCCAGTGGTTGGGAGTCCACCAGCTAATTCAGGGAACATGGGTTCCATCCCTGGTCTGGGAAGATCCCATGTGCTGCAGAATAGCTAAGCCCGTGAGCCACAACTCCCATGTCTGGGCTCTAGAGCCCCAGTGTCGTAACCACTGAAGCCTGCATGCCCTCGAGCCTGTATTCCACAGTAAGAGAAGTCACTGCAAGGAGAAACCTCTCAGCTAGACAGTAGCCCACATGCAGCAACAAAGACCCAGCACTGTGAAAAATACATGAAAACATACGTCATGGATCTTAGGAAGGGGGGAACCTCTTGAAGCACTTGTCAGTCGTTAGTACCCTGGCTCCGGAAGTGAGCATGTCACAAGAGTCTAGATGGAATAGGAGAAGGACAGATAATTTTTTGTTGCAAAGAGAACAATAGGAAAACTTGAACACAGGAGCAGAGACCCTGGTGAGCTAGGGAGAGAGTAGGAGGCTGCCACACATACAGAGGTGGGATACAGGTGTGGGTATGCAAGTATCCAGAGTAAGCTTTCAGTTAACACAGCTCCTGAGTGTTGGAGGGGCAGCAGGAGCCATCAGCAGGCTGCCTTGCCCTTGAGTCAGGGTGGCTGGGCGTGGCCTGACTTTGTTTTGCGGAAGGATTCTTTTCCTTCCTGCATTTTTTTCAAGAGAATGGTGCTGGTCTGCATTTGCATGAGGATTAGAACACCTTTCATAGGGAATAGTTTGCTGTGTGTGTTTTCTGAAGAGGAGACTCATGAACTGTCTCAGTGCAGGGATTCTGGGAGCCTCTCCTGTGGGTCAGGAAGACCTCATGGGACCAAGAGCTATTTCCGGAGGGGAAGAAAGATGAGAACAGTGAATGCACAGCAATATTCTCTCAGGGATGCCTCGCTCCTTTTCATCCCACACCAGAAACTCACCCTCTATCACGATTTTAAATTAAGACAGTAGTTACACACGCTATGCAATCATTACATTATGTCAAACCCAGCAGCTTTTATTTCCAATCTCTTAAAACTGTATTGGGGCAGAGGTAGAAGAGAACATAAAAGCAATCCTTTGGAACCTTCTATTCTGCAAGGCTGCTTACCTGGGGCATTGTAGCATGTACAGTGACCAGCCTTGTTTGACTCCCAATTATTCTTGTGACAAAGATGCAGATTATGGGGCTGGGAGTGCAGGGAGTAAGATCAAAATGTTATGTCCTTCATAACCTTACAGCCAATTATTGGAGAATTGGACCTTGTTAAGACTTGGAGTTGAACAGAGCTAAATTATGGCATAAAAATGCTTTGCACCAGAGTTAGGCAGGATGTAAATCTTGCCCATCCCTTCTTCTGGAGATGGAGACAGAAGGAACATAAAACTGCCCTTTTCAGATCTTGGCCATCGATTAAAATGTGCATTTAAAAAATGTAGCTCTAAGGGTTTTTTCTATGAGAGTACGTAGGCTTCAGAGAGGATGGAAGTAGTTTAGTTGAAATGGGTGAAGATCAGAAGTCGGAACACGCAATTATTCCAGAAATCTAAGTAGGTTAAAAATGGGCAGCAAGAGAATATTGTCAAAGGATGAGTCAGTTTTCACTATGAAAAATGCTTTTTAGCATGTATGTGCTTACTGTACATTTCATTTGGATCAGCATGCAATTCATGGTTATGGCAGGTTCTTTGTTTCATGCATTGCTTTATTTGCATACATAATCTCATTGTTTGGTAAGAGTTAAATAAGACCCCGTTGAGTTTGCTTGGAAATTCTTGAAGAGGAAGTTCTTGGGAAAGCTGATTCATCTTTGAAGCAGAATTAGAAAGCAACAGGCATGGGGCAAAGCATAGGTCATCCTTACCAAGAAAGGGATCAGACAGAAAGGAAAACCTTTGTTCTGGCTGACCCTTTTACATTTGTAAGTCATGGGATCAGCCTGTGATTGCCAGCATAAGTAGTTTTTTAAAGGTCTTAAGGTTTTGTTACATTTTCTTTATAAAATACCAATAAAGTTTCTTTTTGTTTATGTTCACAATTACTAGAAGTTCTTTGGAGATCTATCTGTAGACTTTCCCAAGTTAAAAAGTAATAGTTTGTGGGCTAGGTTGTGCTTTTTTTTTGGTGTGTGTGCGTGCGTGGGCACGCACTGTGCTGAGCTGAGTTGTTCAGTTGCGTGGGCACGCACTGTGCTGAGCTGAGTTGTTCAGTTGTGTCTGACTCTTTGCAACCCCATGGACTGTAGCCCACCAGGCTCCTCTGTCCATGGGGGTTTTCCAGACAATAATACTAGAGTGAGTTGCCATGCCCTCCTCCAGGGGATCTTTCCAACCCAGGGATTGAACATAGGTCTCCCACTGCAGGCAGATTCTTTACCATCTGAGCATCTGGGAAGCACAAGAATACTGGAGTGGGTGGCCTATCCCTTCTCCAGGGAACTTCCCAACTCAGGAATCAAACTGGGGTCTCCTGCGTTGCTGGCGGATTCTTTACCAGCTGAGCTACCTGGAAGCCCATGTGTGTGTATACACGCATATATATTTGGTTTATATATATTTTGATATTACATGTGTATCTATATTGGGGGTATTTACATATATATGTGTGTATATATATGTGTGTGTGTGTGTGGTTGGACTGGCCTTTTGGTGTATGAGAGCAGAAACCATCAGCAAACTTTCAGGAGCAAGTTTTGTTACTCACAGTTGCTGCAGGGTACATGGCATGCCCCAGGGTTCCATAGGGAGGTCGTGGAGGAGGGTGGGCAGAGAGGGAGAGGGAGACCCTGGGGCTCTGTCTTTTTTAGGGTTTGAGAGTGGTGTGCTCGGGTTTCATGAGTTCCTCTTTATTGGCTTATTTCAAGCATGAGAGCAGGCATTATGGTGTGGGTTGGGAGGAGAGTCACTCAAGTGGTCAGTTATCTTACTTACCCAGGAATTTCTGAAAGAGGGACTCTCATGGGTGGAGGTGGCCTAGTTTCCTGCCCGCTTGTTTTGCTGGTAGCTGTGTCATACAGCTGGCAACCTGTTTATTCAAGACGGACATCTTTTGAAAGGGATACCTCAGAAGCTTAATGCCAGTCACTTACACTATAGAGGAACACTGGAAATGATAAATATGGAGGTCAGTATAGGATCTATCTATCATTTGTTTTTATCTTTTATTCTCTTAATTTCTTTAAAACTGAAATCTTGTTTAAATCAATAATTTTAATACCATATTGTTGGGTTTATAATGTATAAATGTAATATATTTGACAGTAATAATACAAAGTATGAGGGAAGAAATGAAGAATTATCAAAATAAAGTTGATATATTTTACCAGAGTGATGTCAATATTAATCTGAAATAGGCTGTGATAAGTTTAGAGATGCACCTATTACATAACTTTAAAAATGGTTAAAAATCAGCAGAGGAATGGTAACGGTATCCTGACAAGTAGTTACCTCAGAAGAAGGCAGCAGATGAAGAACATAGGAACAAACAGTCACTTGGGAAGTTATTCAGGGAACTGAATAACTGGTGAGGAGGTGGGTAGATTCAGGTTCAGGTTACTAAACTCCATCGCAGGGATAAACTGATCCTACTTATTGGATCCTGTTGTCTACATTTTAAACACAAAAGTTTGGGAGTCACTACTACAGACTTCAGAGCTACGCTAAAGATAAATAACTCTAACTGCATCAACAATTGCATGGAAGTTTTAAAATATGAAATCTTAAAGCAAATCCATCACATTAAATGGAAGAACAAATCTGCCTGTAACAATAATTCCAGCAGATGTGAATGGAGTAACTAATACTCAGATCAGAAGGCAAACACTTTTAGAACTGATACGGTAGCAAGACCCGACTATATGTTGTCTTCTAGAAAAGTAGTTTAGGTTCAAAGACACAAATAGGTTAAGAGTAGAAGAATAAGATATATCATGCAAACAGTAGCTATGAGATACAGCATGCAAACAGTAACCATAAGACAGCTAGAGGGGCTGTATATGTATCAAAAGCTACCTCTGGGGTTCTGCTGTGCACTCAGAAATGAGAACTGCTCACTTCACCCAGAGTGGGGCTGCAGAGCATCAGGGAAGACTTCCAGGAGGAGGCAGTACACAAGTGTTTAACTGATATCCATCAGGTAAAGAAGATGATGGGTTGACGGCTATTTTATTAGAAGGGAAGGATGCAGTGTGAGTCGGCACTGGGTGTTCAGTGAGCAACAGTTGGACATTGTTACAGGGTGAAATGAGAGGTGAGGAATGCTGGGGGGTGGCACAGGGCTTGATGACTAGTGGCCTTACATATCATACATAAACAAAAATCCTTTTATGCTGGCATGTTAGGTTTTGAGTGAAATCACTATGAAATGTGAAGAGGTAAGGATTAAAAAGAAGACCATCACCATACAGTGGTGGAGGAATCAGTCTTGTGCCCAGAGGCCCTCTTAGTTTTGGTCCCTGTGTTAATTTGCTGGTTTGTGGTGAGGAGGTGGGTAGATGAATTTGATTTACCATGCTTCATATCAACAATGGCATGCTTAATGCCAGTTTTTTTTTTCCATAAAAATAATCAGAGCAAGGACTTCCCTGGTGGTCCAGTGGTTCAGACACTGTGCTTCTGCTGCAGAGGGCACAGGTTCGGTACCTCAGTGGGGAAATACGATCCTGCATGCCATGTGGCATGGCCAAAAACCAGAAAACAAAATAAACCATTTGCACAGAGAAGTCTAGTTAATTTCATCTGTGTCCATTTCAACTCTAAGACCTCGTTAACTGGACAGGGCTTTCTTCAAAACTCTTGAAGTATGAAAACTTCCATGATTTGGGTCTTTACAATAGTTTTTTCACAGTGCACTATCTCTAGTGGTAATTCCTGAACTTTTGTATTGAAATGTGGATGACAGAGTTACAAGTAGGGTCAGTATCTCAGGGACAGAGGTCGGTAACCTGCATCTTATCACCAGGATGATTCTGATAGAGGAGTTTGTTAGACTCCACTTTGTGAAGTATATTGTTGTTGGACTTTTATCCTTGAACTTTTTTGCTCTGTATGATATGGTAGTCTTTTTACATATCAAGAAAGGTCTTCTTTGTAATGATGACTCCACTCTGAAATTCAATGACCTAAAATTGTTGGGAAGAAAGACATGCAAAAGCCAGTTTAAATGTCAGCAGATCAACAAAATTTTCAGCATACTTAAATATTGGAAATGTTATCAAACAGAAATAGATGTTATACAACAAAATACAGATCAGTACTTGAGCTGCCAGAACTATTTTCAGAGGTAAAAGTTGGATGACACTGTTCATTGCCAAATTCAATTTCCTCAGCTTGTGAGGAACTCTGTATCTTACCAGCCTCTGTGGTATTGTAGTAAGAAGGAGGTCTTGGGAATCTGACCTAGCTTTGAATCCCTGATCAGTTTTTTATGAGGGTGTCGGGATTCCTTGATAGCTCATCTGGTAAAGAATCCGCCTGCAATACAGGAGACCTGGGTTTGATCCCTGGTTGGGAAGATCCCCTGGAGAAGGGAAAGGCTACCCACTCCAGTATTCAGGCCTGGAGAATTCCATGGACTGTATAGTCCATGGGGTTGCAAAGAGTCAGCCACGACTGAGTGACTTTCACTTTCCCTTGCACAAGAGTCTTACTTGGCCTTCTTGTGTTTTGTGTTTTGTGTGTCTCATGTACAATAGATGGATAAGATAAGTATAGCCACAAAAAGTCATGGAGGGGATTAAATAAGAAAATGCACATAAAGCATTGGGTACAAGAATGTTCTTGGCAAATGTTCATTCCCTTTTATATATATCCATAAATACCCTCTTATGGAACTAAAATTGTAGTTGATAATGAGAAGGACATATTCTAATAGCTTGAGTTTATTCAGTTCAGTTCAGGTCAGTCGCTCAGTCATGTCTGACTCTTTGCAACCCCATGAGCTGCAGCACACCAGGCCTCCCTGTCCAACACCAACTCTCAGAGCCCACCCAAACTCATGTCCATTGAGTCGGTAATGCTATCCAACCATCTCATCCTCTGTCGTCCCCTTCTTCTCCTGCCTTCAGTCTTACCCAGCATCAGGGTCTTTTCAAATGAGTCACCTCTTTGCATCAGGTGGCCAAAGTATTGAAGTTTCAGCTTCAACATCAGACCTTCCAATGAACACCCAGGACTGATCTCCTTTAGGATGGACTGGTTGGATCTCCTTGCAGTCCAAGGGACTCTCAAGAGTCTTCTCCAACACCACAGTTCAAAAGCATCAATTCTTTGGCGCTCAGCTTTGTTTATAGTCCAACTCTCACATCCATACGTGATTACTGGAAAAGCCATGGCCTTGACAAAACAGACCTTTGTTGGCAAAGTAATGTGTCTGCTTTTTAATATGCTATCTAGGTTGGTCATAACTTTCCTTCCAAGAAGTAAGGGTCTTTTAATTTCATTGCTGCAGTTACCATCTGCAGTGATTTTGGAGCCCCCCCCCCCAAAAAAAGTCTCTCACTGTTTTCACTGCTTCCCCATCTATTTGCCATGAAGTGATGGGACCAGATGCCATGATCTTAGTTTTCTGAATGTTGAGTTTATTAGTAGGTAGTAAAAATGGTCCTGGCATTGTGAAGATGCAATTCAGGATGCTGACATCCTTCATCTGTTTCCCAGGGAAACAGGCCTCCTGCCTCAGCAGTCAACAAGGAGGTCAGTACCTATTTCCTCCTGGCCTATTTGGGATGGGAGCAGTGAGGTACATTCCTGTCTGTCTCAGGGGTTCTTCAGTCCTGTTACCTGATCCACTCACCTCTTTTTCAGCCCTGACCTTGGCTAACCATAGGTCTGTGTCCCTACTTCCCCCACCACCTTGAAAAACCTCTAACCTTCAAGATGCTGGCAGATTTTGTTTAAAAAGACTATTAATTACTATATTCAGGTACTCAGGAGAATTGACAAAAGGTAATGAATCATGAGGCTGACATTTTAAATATGGGAATAACAAGCATTTTAATAAATGTTCTCTAAGTAATACAATTCAGAGAAGGCAGCCCACTCCAGTACTCTTTCCTGGAAAATCCCATGGACGGAGGAGCCTGCTAGGCTGCAGTCCATGGGGTTGCTAAGAGTCGGACACAACTGAGCAGCTTCACTTTCACTTTTCACTTTCATGCGTTGGTGAAGGAAATGGCAACCCACTCCAGTGTTCTTGCCTGGAGAATCCCAGGGACGGTGGAGCCTGGTGGGCTGCCGTCTATGGGGTTGCACAGAGTCGGACACAACTGAAGTGACTTAGCAGCAGCAGCAGCAAGTAATATAATTTTTGGCTTACCTTATTTCTGAAAAGATTCATGCAGCATAAAAAAATGCAGTAAACTGAAAATGTGATTATTTAGGTGTCCACTCTGAGAACAGTGCTCAGATTGCTTTTAAACTTATTTTTTGAGGGGGGACATTTTGATAAGGATGGTTACAATATAAGGTTTTTTACATTTTGATAAATTCAGACTTCAAGGCAAAACTGAACATTTTCTTTGCGAACAAAGCAAACAGACTAACTCACAGGAGCTGCTGTGAGTCTCGGGCAGCTCCTGAGAGACAGGAAGAAGAGGAAAGCTGATTCATAAGATCAAACAGGCTCACGGAGGGTTCCATTAATTCATTTTGGTTCTTACAAGTGTTCCTTTTGTTTGTTTCAACCTTGATATAAAATGAGTTTGTTACTGATTATTATTTATTGCAGATTTAAATTCTAAGGTCTTTTCATTGTAGAGAGAAAAGCAATATAAATATAGCCATTTTATTAGCAACAGGCTAGGCAGTATTTGCTAACTTGTAAATCTGAAGATTCAGTTCTGGAGTGTAGCCCAATTGTTTTCTGCATGGAAGATTACAGAAGGACAGACTCCAGACCGTCTTTTCTGTCTTTCATTTATTACCTGATACTGAGACTGACAATTTTAGAAAGAGTCCTCGTTGGAATAAGGAATAGAAACAAGCAACTCATACTTTGTTCTGTGTCATGTCTTTATTACATGATCATTATGTAATGATATGCATGGGGGAAGGTCAGCAAAGTACGTGTAGGAATCATCTGTCTGTGCTTTGGGTCAACACACATTTCTGTGATGAAAAAGTCATGATTTCTTGTTGAGTATCTTTCACATGTGATTTTGGTTGAAATGACATTTATGAGGAAGTTACCATTTCTAGCCTAAAGTTATAAGAAGACTGTGTACGTAGACATCATGCTTGAGTCTCTAGCCTGAACTAGTAAGGAGAGACTCATAAGAATATCATCCTTGTTTTAATAGAAAAGTCATAGAGAAAAGTTAAAGCTGAACAGATCTTGTAGCTTAAACTTACTGTTGTTTTTTTTTAATAAAAACAACTCTGATGACTTATTAGTTCAAAAATATTTTTTTGACAACAATCCTATCAGGAAAAAACTGGGTAGACTGGGAAAAAATAAGAGAAATATTGATGGATAAAACACAGCTATGAGCATCTTGGAAAAAAAAATACAGCATCTTGAAAATTAAAAGGAGATATTCCACTTTGCCCTTTTGGAAGTGTGTAGATTTCAGTAGATTTCAGTTATAAGATTGGTATCAAGCATATACATTTTAAATGTAAAGGAAAGAACTGCCCATTTCAAGATATTATATGTTGACTCCCATCCCATCCCTAGTATGGAGAATCTTGTATTTCTTTCTTAAAAAGGGAGCAGGTAGGGAGAGAAGAAACAGAACGTAGCTCTCATACCTCTTTCCTCCAGGAAATTTGAAGCTGCCTCCCTTGCCAATTTTTAGTGCTTTGCTCATGTTACATCCACTTTAGATGAATTTGAAGATGCTGAATCATAAATAATAGGCACAGTTACAAAGCTGCTGGAAATTTTAGGAAATTGCTGGGTTGAGCTTCAGTAAGTCACCAGGTCAGAAGCTAGTTCCCACTGCTTCTCTATTCTCTGAAGCAAGTAGTTGTATGTGGCCCTGCATGAACTCCAAAGGGGTGTGTCAACTGTGCTTTTCTCTAGATTTGTAACAATGACACAGAGAACTAGGTTAAAATATATTTTTCTGACTAACTTGGAATCAAAGCAAAACTCCATTGGCCTCTATCCAGGTTTAGAAAAATGTGTTTGTCAATTTTTGTAATAAAATTAGTATCATGGATGGCTAGCCTTAAAATTAATGACAAGAATATTTACATTGTTCCCCTGCACCAAAATCACTTCCTATACCATTTCCTCAAAGAAGTCCTTTCTATAGACTAGGAAAATCACTTACACAATTACAAGGAAGTCTTTAAAACTTAGCTGTTGTAATGGGATGTATAGAAAAGGAATGTTCTTACAAAAGATCTACTTGTTAGTTTTCAAAGAATGGGGATTTGGGATCCCTTTTGAATACTTTTCTTTCTTTCCTCCTTCCTTTTCTCTGTTCTCCCTTGCTTTCTTTCTTTCTTCCTTCCTTTCACACCTCCTTCCTATATAATTGTAATTTTTTTTAAAGGCAAAATGAATCATTGCAGTGATGCATCAGAGAACTTTCCCATAAATAAAACCTTTTCTAGTTGCTACTTCGAGTCTTTAATGCAGCTAATATTTAAATTTGGAAAGTAGAGGTAAAAAGCAGAGTCATTCTCTATGCTCAGCAATTGAGGAACCACAAGCATTTTAAATATATTTTGATCATATTTATTAAGGATCAGAAGACTGTTGAGAACTAGTTTTTAAAAACCCTCTAAGATCTAAAATAACCACCAAAGACTTTTTCATTTTGCAAGAATCAACAGGATTATGAGACTAGGTAACTTTTTCCTTAAGGAGCTATAAATGCAAGTCATTAGTAAAGTTCATTCTCTCCATTGGAATTCATTTCTTGTAAGGTCTGCTGGATAATTATTCTTTCTAAACACGACAACAAAAACTGAACAGATGTTTAGGTAGATAACAAGTCTGATGGATAAGATATAATGAATCTGATCTTTTCATTGTTTTTAATAAAAAAGAAATATCTCATGGTAAGGTTTCTTCAAGGTTCTTAATATAATATGTTCCCTAGATTAAAGAAGAAGGGGAAAAAAAGGTGGTATAGAACTTGATGTGATGCTAGGATAATGAAAAATGTATCACTTAACAAGGTCTGCATTATTCAGAGTTATGCCCATGCAACCGTGTGCTCTAATCCCCAGCCAGTACGTTGCTTGGTAACCAGTTACCTGCACACCTGCTCCGTAGCTATAAGAGACAGTGCATGTATGGTTATTGGTTGTATTTAGTACCAAAGAAAAAGATAAAATCCAACAAATATTAATACTTTATTCAGCAATATATCTTTTACCTTATTACTGCACTCACTGTTTAGCCAGAGATCTTTTTTTCTTTAAACTGAAAAGTCACTTTCTACCCACTATCACCTCTTGAGTAGCATGAGAAAGGACTTAAATTCCTTTCAGAGCATCTGTAATCAACTCTGTCTGCTGCAGACAACAGATGTTACCATTAGGATTTTGCACTTAGGTGAGAGGAAAGGCTAAAAGGAGAATTTCAGTTTATAAAAGATTCTGGCTCTGGAGGCAGAATCATCCTAGAATCAGTGTGACCATAAGGGTCTGTCTACATGAACGCTTGATTAACACAGCCCTAGAAATACCAGTCGTTGTGATTAGGCTGTGGCATGGCTGGATCGTTCCTGATTATTTCCCTCTCAGGTTACAGTTCGGAACAGTTCTACCATTGATTATATGGCAGTGACCCAGTAGGGAAGCCCTAAGAGGCAAGCTTTGGAACCAACTCATGAAGCTCGTGTATTTTTTTCCCATTAGAAGGCTGATTGCACACTTACATATTTGAGTCTCAGGGCTACTACTAGAAAGGACGTCCCAAGGGCCTTAAAGTCATTTGCTCTAACTTCTGGCAGGAACATAGCAGTTTATATAAGAATTGGAAGGTACCTGTAGGGATCATTTAGTTCTTTGATTCTCGGTCCTGCCTGCATATTAGAATCAACCAGAGAGCTTTTAAATCATGCTGTTGCTGGAGCCCACCCCCAGAAGATTCTTCAGTTCAGTTCAGTTGCTCAGTCATATCTGACTCTTCACGACCCCGTGGACTGCAGCACACCAGGCTTCCCTGTCCATCACCAACTCCCAGAGCTCGCTCAAACATGTCCATCGAGTTGGTGATGCCATCCAACCATCTCATCCTCTGTCGTCCCCTTCTCCTCCCGCCTTCAATCTTTCCTAGCATCAGGGTCTTTTCCAGTGAGTCACTTCTTCACATCAGGTGTCCAAATTATTGGAGCTTCAGCTTCAGCATCAGTCCTTCCAGTGAATATCCAAGATTGATTTCCTTTAGGATTGACTTGATCTGCTCTGTGGAACCAAGATGGCAGAGTAGAAGAATGTGCACTTATCTTCTAGCATAAAAAGATTCTTATGCTCAGTCTATGGTAGGATTGAGGCTGGCAGAGTGAAGAGCTGGACCATGGCTGGGTATGTCCTACTAACTGATGGCCCTTCACTTAAAGGGCAACATGGGAAGTGAAGAACCCCTGTTCCCTTTCTGTTGGTTCTCATCCTTTTGTCCTCTTCTCAGCATTAACCACTTGGTTAACCAAGGCCCCAACATTGAGGCTGTCCTCTTTGGTGTACCTGGGTCCCTTGGTGGAGTCCTTCACATGCCACTCTGCCTCTGGAGAAAGTCACTTGCTTGTGGACAGAGCAGCCACAAGCTGCAAAGATCTGCCAAGACTGTACATGGCATCTTGTGCATGCTCAGCAGTTCAAAGCCAAGTGCATAGCTGTCAAAACCAGCCTCATGGACCATGTAAACTGCTACACACCCAGACAGCCCCAAATCACAGGCTCCACCTTCAAATGCTAACATGTCTTATTTCTCAAAGCTTCTGGTTCATGCCTCAGTTGTTTGGAGTGGTGGTGCGGTTGTTTCCTTTAACCATGAGCCTCCCTGGTTTGTGGAAAGGCAGACTAGAAAGCATGCTTCTGTATGCTTCCAAAGGCAACTTGCCTGTGAGGGAAAGTTGAGAATTCCTTTCTCTACTGAATTCACCATCAGACAATAGCTACAGTTTGAGGTGGGTGGAAACAAGAGAACAGAGAGAGGCCAAGAGGTTTATGTCAGTTGATGTCCTTTTGTGTTGAGAGGAACATCAGCGATGGGAAGGAGGTGTACCTTTCCTGATACTTGTTGACACCCGTCCTACTCCCAGTGTCCATCGGTATCGCTGGGTTTTCTCTTATTCCACCTCCTAAATATCTAGTATGTTCGCCCTTCCACTCTGTGTCCACCGCTACTGTGCAAGTTAGGCCTGCTTTTCTCTTTTACTAAGATGTGCATTCTCTTCTTTGCTGGGATTCTGGTCTTTGTGCCTCGCCCTCATTGCTTCTTCCTCCTTACCTCCAACATACACACAAGCAAAACTGGAAAAAAAAATTTGTCTTCCAGATCATCAAAAAACTCGTTATTTTATTGTACACATCTGATGATGTTAATCCATGCTCAGTATCCATCAGTGGCATCCCACTGCCTGAAAGATACTTTCTTAGCTGCCTTATCCTTCACAATTTGATAGGTAGTTAAGCTCGTTGATTCTGGAGAAAGAATACTGGGTTTCAAAGCCATTGACTAACAGTGAGTCCTTCATCCAGTAACTTAACCTCTTTATGCCTCATTTTACTCACCTGTGAAATTAGGGATAATAATGCTTATCTCAAAGGGAGACTATTTTGTAATAATAAATAATAATCCACGTGAAACACCTGTCACTATGTGTACCACATAGTAAGTGCTCAAAACTAATCCTTATGATTTTGGTTCTGCTTGATTATCTAGCCCTGTGTGTCCCATGGTTCCTACCTACACTAGAAGACCCAGTCTTAGCTACTTGCTCTGCTCTGACCCTGCCACATTTTATCCATGACCATTCATGTTGGTCCTTCTGTTGGAATGCCCTTGCTCGTCTTGATTGCCTGGCAACGTTATCTTCATCTTTCAGTTCTCAGTTGAAGTGCTTTGTCCTCTGTGAAGAGACTTGTGTTCCCTCTCCTGGATTCCTACCTCCCATTGCACGTACTGCCAGCAAGGCAAATACCTGCATTCTCCTTTACACTCTGCACCTCTTGGGGTTGGGGACTGGCTGTCTGCCTTTTAATTCCTAGTGCCCAACTGAGTAAATAGTAGTAGGCACGTATAGAAACTGTTCACAATGTTTCTTGAATAAGTAGCCATGTGAATGAGGAGGCTCTTTTATAGGGAAAGTAATTTCAAGTTTTAAAAGCTCTGCATGCATTTTATGGAGAATCAACATATTTTCTGCAATCTGGTGGAAACTTTAAATGAAAAAGAATCTTAGGATACAGATATTTTTCACTTTAAACTACTTTTTCAAGTCTAAATTCAGAATTAATAGAGAATTATTTTTACCTGTACTAATATATTGTGGGTGTGAGAAGAAGGAGAGAAGAATTCACAACTAACCTTTAGCTACTTTCTTTGTTGAAATAACTTTTCTAAAACTAAATGATATAGTTGATGAAGTCTCTTTTAAATGAATTGGAGTGCATTAGTATTACTGCCCTAAGTAAGTTGGTTGGTTTCAAGGCAAACAGTTCTTGTTTACTGATCATTTAGAGCTTTCTTTCTTTCTTTCTTTCACATTTTAAAAGGTCAATTGGTTTATTTCCATGTATTTAGCAGCAGTTTACAAAGCAATCTTTTTAGAGCTGTCATTGTATTAATTTTCATGGTTTTAGTAATTGTGAATTTTATATTTCCTTGGGAAGCAATTAATACATTTAGGGACCTCTCCTGGGTTTCATAAACACTTCCAATTAAAATGTATTGATTCGGCAGTGATTTCTCCTTGCTGTTCGTTCACAAAGACCCAACAAGTGATTCGTGTGGCTTTGTCTAGCCTGAATCTGAGCAAAGGTGAAGATAGTATTTCTTTTTTGAAGATAGTAGTTTCTTTTCTCTTAGAAGTTAATTAGTTCTATAGGTGTTATTAGCTTGTAAGTGCCTGGAGGGCAAGGATAATGTCTTATTCATTATTATATCGCACCTGGGTTCTAGCTGAGACCCTGCATATGTTAAGGGTGACATTTGGCACCCTCACCAGGGAATCTGCATAAGTGAAGGCACTTTCCCAGTGGTCAGTGTGGAGCCCAGAAGGAGAATCAGCAAAGGTCAGTGCAAGACCTTACTGAGTTCTGGAAAACAGAACAGGCTTTAGCCTTGCAGAGTCACCTGGGATTACATGGGAAGATGGGGGACCAGCAGAGGAGCCCCCTTCCTCAGAAGCCTAGGAAGGAGAGAGTGGGGCCAGTCAGGAGACTTCTGGATGTGGTATAATTCCTTGAATACATTTCAGGCTGGAATCACCTGGAGGATTTGAGTGACTAGATAAATATTTGCAGAAATGGGAAAGATTCCGAAGTCTGGGCACAGGAGGTCTGGTGAGGAGTATTTGTGAGGAGGAGGAGTATCTGTAAGGAGTAGTATTTGTGAGGAGGAGTATTTGTGATGCTTTCCCACTGAAGGGTATGTGTTTGTGGTATATGTGTGGAGTGTGGCTCCTTATCAAAAACCAGGCCACTCTTGGAGCAAAGGTTTGGATTTCTCTCAGAGGCTCATTCTGAGTCAAATGCTATGGAAGTACAAATAAAATAGAAAATACGGTGTTCCCATCAGTAGTTTACAATCTAATTAGACGTGTAAAAAAGATCATGTAGGCATCAGGACAGGATATGATTAATGAGGAAATCGATAAGTTGTTCAGGGCATTCAAAAGAGAAAGTCATTCTGAGCTGGCTTTGTGGAGAGTTGAGAGCTTTGAGGGGTGAATGAATGGCATTTCGAGAACTGGAGAAGAGCTATCACATACATGAACTAGGTGCAGACTCATGGGTTTTGAGTGCAAGCTTTTGGACAGTACAGAAGATTTCTGTTGTGTCAGGAGCTGAGGCAGGGAAAGTTGGCATGTATTCAAGACTCACTGCAGTTTGGCCTGTAATGTCAGGTAAAAGCATTTGAGCTTCACCCATTAAGTAGTGGAGCAGTGTTTATGGTTTTTTACCAAGGGACTGGCATGATCAAAGTGGTCCTTTAGAAGATTACTTTAGCAAAATGATCTGGGCTGGGATGAAAGAGATGACTCTGAAGGCAATGAGTCCAGTTTAAGAGTGTCAATTTCCTAAAACTCTGGAATACTGTCATCTCCATTTATCCAAATATAATTTGGCCACTTTCAGGTCATTCTCAGCACAATGATATCTGAAAAATGAACTAAATTTTTACTATACTTGATCATATTGCATAATACATACAGAAGTCTTAAAATTCTCTTCACTTTAAGGATGAATTTTTAAAAGATAAAATCATGACTCTCATACAGATATAAAATGAATATGTGCTGAAGATTTTATTTAACTCATTAAAGAGGGAGCCTGTAAGATGTTATAACCAGTTCAAAGGAGAATTCTTTTTTTTTTTTTCCCAAAGGAGAATTCAAAGAATAGATGCACTTATAGATCAGGAATATTCATGTAAATGTCCAAATGGAGGTGAGACTGGATTTTTCCATGCTAGGAAGTGAAAGAAAGTTGCACAGAGTGTCTGACTCTGCGAGCCCATGGACTGTAGCCTGCCAGGCTCGTCTATCCTTGGAGTTCTCCAGGCAAGAGTACTGGAGTGGGTTGCCAATGCTAGGAAGAGTAGTCAGTTGAACTTCTGTCAGATAGAATTTACATGTCTGTAGACAGGCACTACTTTGAATAGCTATCGGTTGTCTGCATTTTATAGTTGTAAACTAGCTTAATGGCAATGAAAAACTAGAATCAGATAATCTAGAAGGGGGTGCTGTAGACAGTGCAGAGTTTTCCATTGAAGCAGAAAGTCTTTTTCTAAATTCCAAAGACTTATGTTCTTCTCTTTTTACCAAACTTTATTTCAAAATGCCACCACCTTCACCCCCTTCACACCGGGCTGCTATTTACTCTTCCCTGTGGGTCAGTTTTCTTTTTCCAAGAGCAGTTCCAGACCCTTTCCTTCTAGTGTAAGTTAACTAATTCTTTCTTTCTCCTCTCAATTTTCCTTTGCTCTTTACTAGGTCAACTCATGAAGACACAGAGTGTTTTCCTTCTCCTTAGAAGAAAGTTTGTGAAAGTTTGTTCATATTTTCTCCATCATATCTACATAGTCAAATTTTCATGCAGTTGTTTTGGATCAAAAATATTTTGAGGTTTTTATCCCGATTGCCACTTTTCCCTTAAAGAGTGCAAAAGAAAAACAGCTGGTAGGAAGAATCATCAATTTTCTTTTCTAATTCTGCTATGAATCTCCTACTAGGAGATCTGGTCCAGTCTTGTTTCAGAGCTGAAGCAGTAGAAGACATTTAGGGTGAGTGCCTCCTTCAATCCAGGCAGGAAGACTGGATGCTGGCTTCCTTGGTCTAAGAGTCAGTTCTACAATGATTTATTGAGTGCCTACTGTGTGCCAGGTCTTCTTGGAGCTTCCATTCTGTGTGGAAGAGATAGGCAATAAATAAGTAAATGATGCAATATGTATCATGTATACATTATACTGTGTTATGCAAAATGTGAAAAAAGCTATGAAGAAAAATAAAGCAAGCCATTTAAACTGGGGTGTTCAGGGAGGGCAGTGTTTGTATAGTGACTTGAAGAAAGTGAGAGAGTGAACTATGAGGATATACTGGGTGGGGGGAGGTGGTTCTGGACATAGGGACCAGGAAGTACGAAGGCCCTGCGGTGGGAGCCTGCCTGGTGTGTTTGAGGACCAGCGGGAGTGCAGTGTGGCTGGAGTGATGAGCAGTGGGGCAGGAGGTGAGAGCAGATCAGAGTGGGGAACATGTGCAGATCAGATAGAATCTCGCCGGCCATTGTAGGGTTTTCCTGATTGAGGTGGGAAGCCACTGGGAGGTTTTGAGTGACATTATCTATTTTATATTTTAAGAGGATTATCCTGGCTGTGTGTTGAAAATACACTGCAATGGGGACAAAGGTGGGATCTCTGTGGTCAGCAGGGAGGTCACCGACTCATCTGAGAGAAAAATGACAGAAACTTGGAGCCAGGATGAGCGGTGAAGGCGAAGTGGTAAAATAGTGATAGGTACAGTGTTGGCCTTGGATCACTTGACCCAAGAACTTCAATTACCAAACAAGTTGAGGTATTTAGTAGTTTTCTAG
Organism: Antilocapra americana; assembly: GCA_007570785.1. Lineage (NCBI taxonomy): Eukaryota > Metazoa > Chordata > Mammalia > Artiodactyla > Antilocapridae > Antilocapra > Antilocapra americana. The sequence continues at coordinate 35,612,720 of ML663562.1, read as the reverse complement.
GCATCTTGCTAGGGACTGGGGTCTAGTTATACAAGACCCTGTTCCTACTCCTGAGGAACCCAATCTTAAAAAAGAGGCAACTATAAAAAAATTAATAGCATTAGAATGCATTGTGACCAGTGTAACAATAGAAATATGTTCAAGGTACAGAATGAAACCCCAAAAATGGAATGACAAGCAGGGAAGGCTTCCTACAGGAGCTGCATTTTGAAAAAGGAACAAGAACTTTCCAGGGTGCCCTTCCCAGGGGGAGGGAGGCACTGTAGGTAGAGAGATCTGTGAGGAGGGCTAAGCTTTAAGCTCTTCACTTCTGTTTTATTTTTGGTGGTGCAGTAGATCCAAAGCATTGAAACAAGACTCCCCAGTCCCACTCCCTGCACCAAGAACAGACCTATGTTAAGTTTAAAGTCTGTCTTTGGGGGAGAGTAGCAGGCAGCAAGAATGGCCGAGTGTAAAGACCTCCAACATCTAAACTTGCTCTGTGTCTTTCAGGAACACAAGGAGGCTGGAGACTAGACTGGGGAGCACAGGACCAGATAGCTAAATGCCTGAGTCCCTGGGAAAACATTTAGGGCCATCAAGGAGTTCATCTGGAGCTTTTCCAAGGGGAGGGAAAGCAAGCAAATTTTTGTATTTTGAATTGAAAAGTAAAGTAGCCGAAGAAGGGTGAGGTAACCTCTCAGAACTTGAGAGCAAGAGAGAGCTAGAGATGCAGCTATTTTCTCAAGTGTAGGATATGAAGGTGTCACGTGGTAGGAAAGGGGCACATGGATGGGGTTGGTCAGTAAGCCCTGGTAACACTGATGCAGTTTCTCCCCAGCCAGTCCTGCTGTGTGCTGCCTTAGGAGAGGGTGCAGAGGGCTGTGGTCAGGAGCAGGAGTCTGGGGTCAGGCCAATGGGTCAGATCCCAGCCCAGCCACTCACCCTGGACTACATGCTGCACCTTTGTGCCTTGGTTTTCACATCTGCCCAGTAGGGCTGGTAAGGAGGGTGCCTGCCTCACAAGGTGGCTAATGAGGACTCTGAGTGAATACTGAGAATCGCTGACACCAGTGGCTAGCACTTGGTAAGTGCTATGTAAGTACGTGCCATTGCTGTGCCTGGGGCCTGCAGGGAACCTTGAGAGAGTTCAGTGGCAGAGAGGATGTTCCCAGGAGGGCAGCCCTGTGGCCTGGGGACAAGGCCTCTTCCTGTGGGAGCCTTGGGGTCCTTAAAGAGCTCAGTGGAGGGGGTGGGGACTGAGGGCCACGACTCTGCTCCCTGGGATTGGATTTCTCATCAACCCTGGCAAAAAAAGGCTGAGCCCGTTTTAATTTTATCTAGAAAAGTAAAGAAAAGTGATGTTTCTCAAGTGTATCATGAAGCAAACTCTTAGTGGTTACGTGTGCTTAGGGAACTATAAGCAGCTGTAAATTGCTGAAAGATAGATTCTGAGGTGGGGGTAGGTGGCAAGTAATGGTGAGAAGGTGGGCAGGGATCAAATCAAGATGGACCTCAAATGCCCTTCAAATGACTTTGCCTTTATTCTGTACACGCTGGGGAGCCAGAGGAGGATTTATAAGCAGAAATGACAGAATCCGATTTAGATCTTTTATAATTTTGTTGGTGACAGGGGCATAGCTGTAAAATTGTCAAGATGGGAGAGAAAAAGTGATCCAGTTACAAGGGTGTTGCAGTAATTCCGAGGAAGAAGAGGAGCTAGATTAAGGCATTGACAGCAGGATAAAGAAGAGACAGTGACGCTGAGACATTACCTAGAAAACTCGGACTTGATGTTACAGACAGAGAAGAGAGTAATCAGGCTTCCAGCTTTGGATATGGGGAGGCCAGGGGGAGGATGGATTTGAGGATGGCAGTGAGTTCTGTTTGGGTCCTGTTAGCTTGAGATGCTTGTGTCCAAATGGAAGATGTCAAGATGGGGCCAAGATAGAGGGACCATCAGATGGAGGTGGTGGTGATGAGGGGTGGAATTGCTTAAAGCAAGGCAGTAAATTCAGAAGAGAATCCTGGGAACATCAGAGGCTGCGGTGAGGATCACTGGGAAGAAATGGTCAGATAGAAAAACAACAGGAAGGGTAATTGCCAAGGAATGAGGCTAAGAGTTTCTTGGAAGCTTCATTGTGAAATGCAGAGACTTCAAGAATGGAAGACTTTTGCTAACGCATGTCAGTAGGTGAGCAGAAATAGTCAGTTTTCAAGTCAAGGGAGCAGCAAAAAGTGAGGATGTGATGAAGGGGAGTGTATGGTCCACACTTTGAAGAAATTTATGAAGAGGAGGATGGTACCTAGAGAGGTGAGGCTGGGTCAAGGAATGGTCCCCTCTCAGTTCTTCAGCTTGTACATGCATGCTAAGTCACTTCAGTCATGTCTGACTCTTTGCAACTAATTGGACTGTAGCCCTCCAGGGACCACATTGGACTGTCCATGGGATTCTCCAGGGAAGAATACTGGAGAGGGTTGCCACTCCCTCCAAGGGGACCTTTCCGACCCAGAGATCAAACCTTTTTCTCCTGCTTTGCAGGTGGATTCTTCACCACTTCTGCCACCTGGGAAGAAGCCCTCTCTGGCTTATAAGGCTTATTAAATAGGCCATGAGAAGTTCTCAGCAGAGAGAGAACGTTTGAAAATTTACATGTATACACTTTAAAGGCTGGGATGTGTGTAATACATTTAGAATACTTTCTCTAAAATAAGTCTTTAAAAGTGATCAATTAGACTAGATGAGAAAGTCATGTAAGTAAGAAGACATGAATACGATGTGAAGAGAAGACTCCTTATGTTTAAATGACATTTTTCCTCAAAGATTGATGTTTGTATTTTCTAAGATGTGTTTTATTCTGCATAAGTGAGGGACTCTCTGGAAGCTTCATCTCATTGCATGGCTGTATGTACTTTGTCCCATCAGCTCATCTTGAAACATTCTTTTAAATCTGATATTAAAGTACACAGCTTATCCTGCAGCTCAGCTCAGAAAATTTAAACCCATAAGTCAAGGGCTGAACAGTGATGACATCTGTTTTTATGATTTGAAAGGGTGCATGCATGGGGGAAAGCAATGGAGCTTTTATTTTGGTGAACACTGTGGGAGGTATATTTGTGATAATTGTAAATATAGTTTTTCCTTGCATGAATGAATCTTAGATTGTTAGTTAGGAATATTCTGAAACAATACAATTATCAGCAAGAAAACACTCAGATGCCTCATTGTGTTCAGTGGTTTCTTTTATTAATTGTAACACCTGCCATTTCACAGCCTGTGCGTCTGTCTGCAGACACAAAGTAAAGGAGGGGGTCCTGCAACAAATATTGGGCTAATTCATGCTTCCAAATAACACAATAGTAGTTAAACTGTGTACTGTAGCCTTATTCATCTGAATATATCAGGTAAAGGCAATTTTCTTCTTGTTGAAATATAATGTGTTTGATCTGAATTGTTCATTTAACAAGTACTAATGAAGTGGCTTTTATGTGCCAGGTACCGTGCTAGGATCTGCACTTATGGTGGAGCCTCAGATGGGCAAGCTCCCTGGCCTGGTTTTGTTATATCAAGACAATATTGAAAACAAATTGCATGCATGAAGAAGGAAAGAGAAAACACCATGAGTCATAGTGATACTCAATAGGCAGGAATGTCGACTGAGATAAATCAAGTCTGTTTTCCCCTTCATTTGTATGTGGTGGTGGTTTAGTCGCTAAGGCGTGTCCAGTTCTTGTGACCCCAGAGACTGTAGCCTGGCGGGATCCTCTGTCCATGGGATACTGCAGGCAAGAATACTGGAGTGGGTCACCATTTCCTTCTCCAGGGGATCTTTCCAACCCAGCGATTGAACCCGGGTCTCCTGCATTTCAAACAGATTCATTACTGACTGAGCTATGAGAGAAGCCCTATTTGTATGTGGTGGAGGTGAAAACACTGATCCACTAGTTCTGACAGTCCTCCATGTGGGGGAACACCCAATAGACATCCTGCCTGGCCTCTGATGCCCCTTCACTGATCAACCCCCCAACCTCCAGTAGTAAGCTCAGGATAGGACCTGGGCCCACTGAGCTTAGCCTCTTCCCCTTCTTGGCAGGGTTCTGGCCCATTTCTCAGCCAGGTCTCCAGGGATGACTTCCAGCTGCTGGAAGGTCACTGAATTCCCTGTGCCCTTCTGAGTACTGGTGTTCAGTGATGAGCCTCAGGTGGTATCAGAGATGGACTCTCCAAATAATGGCCTTTCTCATGTTTAGGCTATGAAGGGGGAAGGTCATGAAGCAGCTAATCTCTTGGATTTTATTTTCTTAACCAGGGGTTCCTTAGGATCATGACCACTATGTGATCTTAGTTTGGCTCTGGATTGTTAACTACTGCCCACACTGCCCTTTCTCCCCGACCATCTCCAACCCTGCTATACCAAAATCTACAGAAGCTCAAATCTCTCATATAAAATGGAGTGGTTTTTGTGTAGGCACATCCTCCCATATCCTTAAAATCATCTATAATATCTAATACAATATAAATGCTTTGTAAATTGTTGCTGGCATGTGAACAATTCAAGTTTTACTTTTTGGAACTTTCTAGATTGTTTTTTTCCTGAATAATTTCAATCTGCAGTTGGTTAGTTGGTTGAATCTGTGGTGACAGAACCTGGGGCTTTGGAGTGCCAAGTATATATAAGCTCTGGCCATGAACTTACACTTTCAGGACTGAGAGAGTGTCTTCATCCATAAAGAAGTGTTAGATTTCATGAAAGAAGACAGAAGGAGGGAAGGAAAGAAAGAAGGGAGAGAGAGAGAGAGGAGGAGGAAGGAAGGGAGGAAGAAAGGAAGGAAGGAAGAAAGGAAGACTGTCTTAATATAAAGAGAATAGCCCATAGTCTTGGGTTTCAGTGCAGAAACAATTCGATGGAATTTTTGCAAATTTAAAGTCCAGGAAGACGACTCAAAAAGCCTGTGTGCGGGACACCTTAGAAACCAGGTTTGCTTCAGAAGTCAGGCAGGACTTGGAGTTGTCTGAAAACATATTCAAGTTTTGCTATCATAACAGAAGCAGTGGAGGAATGAAAACCAAGAAAGATGGGTTAACTAGAGGAAAAGAGAGATTCCTCAGATAAAATAGAGATATTCTTGGTCAGACCAAAACAGACATTCATAAGAACAATAACTTTCAAGATAAGGGGTAGATACAAAATGTAAAATAAGATTCTTTCAGATCTACCTCTTCCTAATGAAAGTACTAGAAGAGGAAGGCCTTCATTCAATAACCACTTATCATGTTTTTTTCAATGCTTCTTTTGTGTCAGGCACTGATCATGAGTATTAGAAATATATCACTGAACAAAAAAAGATAAAGAAGTCTATCTCTGTGGATTTTGCATTTTAGTAGGAAAATCAAACATATAGTGTGTTAGAAAATGAGGAGTGTTACAGAAAAGAAAGTATGTCATAGTAACGGGAATTAGGAGTTCCTGGGAGGGAAATGGTGGTTGTGGTCAAGGAGGGCCTTATTGAGAAGGTGCTATTGGAATAAAGATTTGGGGGAGGTGAGGGAATGAGACATATGATTTCAGGGAGATGAGCACTACAAGTAGAGGAAATAGCCAATGCCAACACCCTGTGCCAGGAGTGTATCTGGTGTGTTTGATGAGGAGCGAGAAGGCTAGTGAGGTAGGAGTTGGGGAAAGAGATCAAGGGGAGGAATAGTAAGAGAGAACCTTAGAGAGGTGTTAAGAGGCCATGTTAAGAAGACCCTTCAAGGTCATGTAAGGACTTTGACTTCTACTTTGAATGAAGAATAAGGGAATCCTGAGATTGTTGCAGCAATCCAGGAGAGGGAGGCAGGTAGCTTGAAGCAGCTGTTGGCAACAGAGATTGGCCAGCTTGTAGATATTTTTGGAAGGAAGAGCCAATAGGATTCCCAGATTGAGTGGTTGTAGTATGTGAAAAGGAGAAGAATCAAGGATGACTCTAAGGATTTTGGCTTCAGCAACTGGAAAGATGGAGTTTAGATATGTTTTAGTTGTTATTAGATCAAAAATGGTGGTTAGGGCTCAAAATATCTGGAGAAGAGAGGCAAGATCTTAAAGAGTTCAATAAAATGATTCCAACTTGAAAGGCAGTACCCAGGAAAGCATTAAGAAATACCTTTTAAAAAAGTTACAGACACAGTTTGCTCCAAAATCAATTGAGAATGTATCCCTCCCATCTCCCCGAAGAGTTTTATTTATTTATTTATTTTTGGCTGTGCTGAGGTCTTTGCTGATGCGTGAACTACTCTGTAGTGGCAGTGCCCGGGCTTCTCCTTGCGTTGGCTTCTCTTGATGCACAGTACGGAATCTAGGGTGTGCAGGATTCAGTAGTGTGGCACTTGAGTTTGGTAGTTATAGCTCATGGGCTGTAGAGCACTGACTTAGTAGTTGTGGCTCACAGGCTTAGTTGCTCTGTGGCACTTGGGATCTTTCCAGTCCAGGGAGCAGAACTGTGTCTCCTGCATTGGCAGGCAGATTCTTTACCACTGAGTCACCAGGGAAGCCCCTTCCCCAAGAGTTTTGACAGCTATACTAGCTGGTTACAGATAGCCTGGACAGATGTGAGGAGAGAAGTCCAAGAAGATCAGTGTGTAATACCCAGGGGATTACTGAATGAATTTTAAGGTGATATGATGGTCCTGGGTCATATGCTTAACAGACATGTAGAATTAGGTATAAGTTTGGTTTATGCAAGAGGAAACATTAATGGGGACCAGCTGGGTGTTAATAGTTGGAGTTTGAGTCTGATGTTGATCTGATGAGAACATATGTTCTAGTTGGTATTATTCCATTAGGGGTAGGAAAGATAGAAAAGAGACTAGATTTGTTTGAACAAAGAAGCCAACCGAAAAGACCCAAAATTCATAGACTTGATAACTTGATAACTTTCTCTCTCACTTTGGGAGATCACACTAGACTCTTTAGAAGAATATTAGAAAAACAGATGCCTTGACCAGAAAACAAAGAGGCAATCAAGGAAAAGAGATATTCCCTTTCAGAAAATGATACTAGACTAACATGTATTGGAACAAAAGGGACCACTTCAAGAGATTAAAGATGTTATGATCTCTACTTAAATTCCTTAATGGGATTAAAAAGGCAGTGCAGGGAAACAAAACTCCAGAGGCATGTCTTCCTGCAACAAAAGATGTTGCGTGAGGAAATGCGTCTTCATCTAGAATATTCAAAGGCTTAGAAGAGACTGTCTTGGCATGCTTGTGGCAATGGCTAGTGGTATTGGTTGTTACTAAGCTCCCTGAGGCTCAGACTGCAGAAGCCACAGTTTAGGAATCTGCTGAGGGGGATTCTCAGCGGAAACAAATTTGAGTTGAGAAAGAACCTCCCCAAAAGTTAGTCTTACAGTTTCAGTCAGAGCAGTCCCAAGTCACAACAGCCATCTCATCCTCTGTCGTCCCCTTCTCCTCCTGCCCCCAATCCTTCCCAGCATCAGGGTCTTTTCCAGTGAGTCAGCTCTTCGCATCAGGTGACCAAAGTATTGGAGTTTCAGCTTCAACATCAGTCCTTCCAGTGAACACCCAGGACTGATCTCCTTTAGGATGGACTGGTTGGATCTCCTTGCAACTCAAGGGACTCTCAAGAGTCTTCTCCAACACCACAGTTCAAAAGCATTAGTTTCTGCCTTTTTACAGCTGAGGCAACCAAGGCTCAGAAAGGTTAAGGGACTTGATCTCGTCTGGAACTGCTAAAACAAAAGTCTGGAATCAGATAGATCTCACATCCTGGACAGCCAGTCGAGGGAGCTCAGGGATGTCCATTAACTTGTCTACTGTGGAGAGGAGACTTTCCATTTGAGACACTGTGAAAGAACATCTACAGGGTGCCCAGCACAGTGCCTGTCATAAGGCAAACACAGCGAACAGAAGCTATACTGACAAAGTGATAATAACTGGCAGTTATTATGCTACACTTGTGAGCTAGGAAATATAAATATTTCCATTTCATAGACCTCCTCAAAAAGGACAGTTATTTATTTGTGCACATAAGTATATGTGCCATGTCAGGGAGGCTTCCCTGGTGGCTCAGTGGTAAAGAATCCACCTGCCAGTTCAGGAGATGTAGGTTTCAGGAAGATTCCCTGAAGATGGAAATGGTGACTCACTCCAGAATTCTTACCTGGGAAATTCCATGGACAGAGGAGCCTGGTGGGCTACAGTTGATGGGTCACAAAGAATTGGACACAACTTAGAGACCGAGTATGCCACGTCAGGAGGCTAAGCAAGTTTGTCCAATTTCCAAACCCATTTTCTTGTTACTACAACAGGCTGTCTTGAATTTTCTTGTGTCACTTGTCTCCAGTGAAGCTGGGAACTGTGTATGCTCCCCAGCTAATTTTTGCCTGTTTGGCCAGGTTGTGAATTGCATTTTGAGAATTCTAAGCTCTTGATCTGTTATTAGTAGCTGTGATAGGTTACAGTCACCTGGGCTTCCTCCTCAAGAGATTAAAGGTAGATGTTCCTTCCTCTCCTCTAGTCTGCACAGCTGTGTTTGCTTTGTTACATTTCTATTTCCTAAGTAATTTTTCAGTATAACTTGTTATGAAACATCAGACATCTCTTATTTATTTATTCTTTTAGCCAACATTTACCCTGTGCCAGGCACTGTCTTGGAATGACAAATGAGAAAGCCTGTCTGTCCATCATAAGGCTCACAGACTATGAAAGAGACCAAGGTGTTAGTGTACATCTGTGGCCCTGCATCACATGATGAGATGAACAAGAAGGCAGTGCGCACACAGCAAAGGAACAGAATGATTCTGAGTGTGTGAGTGCATGATGGGGGTCGGGGATAGTGTGGAGGAGGGTGGTCACAGGAGGCTGAACAGGAGAGGTGTCATTTGAACTGGTTCTTTCTTAAAGAAACTTGGTGGGTTCAGAGGAAATAGCGACATTAATTTAATCAGTAGATGGACTCCTAGAGCAGATTACCCAGTAAAATCACATGGGAGTCTGTAAAAAATCCTCAGTTCTCAGGTCCCTTCCAAGACATTCAGAAACAGAGCCTCAGAGAATCAAGGTCTGAACACTGATGGTTTCGGAATTCCCCAGGTAGTTCTCACATATGCCCTCAGCACTGCAATCCACTGCCCTCCAGAAACTCTGGTGCAGGAGCACAAGGACTTCAACGTGTCCATGGCAGCACTGTTAGTAATAGCAGAAAAATTTGAAATAAAACAAAGCAAACAAATGCATCTTGACAGAAGATAGGACAAGTTGTACAGTACACGCTTTCCCCTGAAATATAAGCCCTGTGAAGGGAGAGAGCGTGTCTGTGTGTCACTGCTGCATCTCCAGCACCTGGAACGGTGCCTGGTCCATAGTAAGCACTCAGCCGTTTGTTTAGTAATGAGTGTGGCGTATGTGTATAATCCCATTATGTGGAATATCTGACAGCCCTGAGTGAGGAAGCAGTTACATGTATGACATGGCCACATGTCAGAAACGTGAAAGTGAAAGGTGAGACAAAAGAATCACAACAGTATGATGCCCCCTTTTAAAGTTCAGAGCAAAAACCAAATAATAGAACATTTAGTGACACAGGCATTTTTGATACATTTCTACATAAACACAAGAGAAGGCTGAAGAACCCAAACTCAGGATGGTAGTGGCAGTGGTAGAGGGGTGGGAGCCCCAGGATGGCTTTGGAGAGGGAGCACATGGAAACTTCTTTTGGAAATGTTCTGTTTCTTAAATTGGGTGGCAGTTTCAGGGGAATTTGTTTTACTGTGCTTCATTCATAACTTGTATCTGTATTACACATATTCATTGGATGTGCAAATATTCTGTTAAAAGAAGAGAACTGATGGTAGTTGATCAAAAGGGAAGCAGGTAGTTTAGAGAAGGTACTACATAGCAGGGATTCAGGGTGTGGCTTTGCTCTCTTGCTGATTTAGCAGGAGCTCCTGCTATGGATGGTCTTTCCAGGTCGTGCTAGAGGTAAAGAATCTGCCTGCCATTGCAGGAGACATAAGAGATGTTGGTTCCATCCCTGGGTTGGGAAGATCCCCTGAAGGAGGGCATGGCAACTCAACCAGTATTCTCAAGCCTGAGAATTCCTTGGACAAGGGAGCCTGGTGGGCTACAGTCCAATGGGTTGCAAAGAGTTGGATGTGACTGAAGCGACTAAGCATGCACGTGCCTGCTGTGGGTATCATCTGCCTATCTGAGGTTGTTGATATTTCTCCCGGCAATCTTGATTCCAGCTTGTGATTCATCCATCCTGGCATTTTGTACTGCATCATGTACTCTGCATAGAAGTTAGGTAGGCAGGGTGACAATATATAGCCCTGATATACTCTTTTCCCAATTTTGAACCAGTCTGTTGTTCCACGTCTGGTTCTGTTGCTTCTTGACCTGCATACAGGTTTTCCAGGAGTGAGATAAGGTGGTCTGGTATTCCCATCTCTTTCAGAATTTTCCACACTTTGTTGTGATCCACACAGTCAAAGGCATTAGCATAGTCAATGATGCAGAAGTATATGTTTTTATGAAATTCCCTTGTTTTTCCTTTGATCCAACAGTTGTTGGCAATTTGATCTCTGGTTCCTCTGCCTTTTCTAAACCCAGCTTGTATATCTGGAAGTTCTCGGTTCATATACAGTTGAAGTCCACCTTGAAGGATTTTGAGCATTAACTTGTTAGTATGTGAAATGAGTGCACTTGCATGGTAATTTGAACATTATTTGGCATTGCCCTTGTTTGGAATTGTAATGAAAATGAGAAGCCAAGAGAAATGCCTGGAATTGTCACTGAGGTAGCTTTCCTTTGGAGGATGAGTATATGCATCCCCCTTGGGCTCCTTGAGGACAGCCTTGGGGTGAGGGACTGGCCCCACCTTCTGGAGGGAAAGCAACCTGGAGCCACTAAGAAGCCCTGGTCTGGTGCTGAGGAGGGAGCTGACGGTGGATCTTGTGCCCAGCCAGTGTGCTTGGTGGCTGCTGTTAGATACCAGGGAGGGGCTAGGCACACACCTTGGGATTTTGTTCCAGTTGACCCTCCTTCTAATTTACTCTGTGACCTTGGTGGGCACCACCTCCCTGGGCTCCAGCTCTCCCATCTGTATGATCAAGAAATGAGACCAGAGTAGTTGCCTTCAAGCTGTGTCTGTGTCACCTTTTGAACTCTCTGGCGATACTGAAGGGTCACTTAAAGAGCAAGTGGGTGCAATTGTAAAGGAGGTCTCAGCCTGGTCACCCCCAGTCCCATCAGGACAGCTGCTCTTAAAGGATTTATGTGTTTAGGTTCCAGGTGGGATTTCAATAAGAGAAGTGTTCTTCTGCTAAAACAAAATTCTATGAAAATGCAAAGGATTAAAAGTAGGAAACCACTGGCCTTAGATTAGTGTTTCACAAATGTACCTGAATACCAAATCATTCTAATGAATTAAAAGAAATACAGACTCCCCAGACCTTACCCTTGATTTGTTGAATCAGTATTTTTAGGAATATGGTCCCCATGGGCTTTTGTAACAAGCCCCTCTGTGTGAATCTCGCAGTGGCAGCCCATCTCTGGTCCAAAGCCTGGTTTCTGGAAACCCTTGTTGTGTTGGAACCTTGGAGTTCTCTTCACAGCACTAACATACTATGAGTCTGTGTTTATATTCTTCCTGTGTATAACACCTTCTGTTCCATTTGTTTATTTTTTCTCCATTTCTACAAAAACAACAGCTTCCAAGAACCAAAATATCAAAACGAAGCTGCCATCCTATTTTTAATTTTTCCCCATGTACAAAATGTGGAGTTGTTTTTCTGGTTTTGTGTCTACCCCCCCATCCCCCACCCCAGAACATTCTGTATAAAAATAGGCTCTTTGTTTTTCCTACAGTGCTTACCGCTGTAGCTCCCACATGCTTTGGAAATCAGGCCATTCAAGTTTGAATAGATACCAAAGGAGCCCAGGGAGTAATTTCCCTTGGCATCATTCTGGCGACAAAATATTTCCAAACTGTGCTCTGATATTGACTTTGAAATATTTCTACCTTCCTGTTTGCCCCCACCTCCTGGAAACATACAAGCCTGCTTGATTGAATAGTCCACTGGAGAGAGTTAAAGATAAGGCTGGGAACACCTGCTCTTGAAATAGTGTCTGTGGTTAGTACCCCTTAACAAAGAAATATGATTCTTAGAAGGGCCAGTGAAGGGCAGATGAAAGAATTAAGGGAATATGTGGGCTGAAACATGAGGTCAAACTAAGAAGATTAAGACTTTCAGCCCACAGAGATGAAGGCTGCATGGAGAGATGATCAAAGTCGACAAAGCCATGAAGGGCATCAATATATTTGAGTTCACCAAATTCCAAAGCACAAGAATGGGCAGGGAGAACTCTTTGAAGCCTGAAAGAAGAGAAATTTAGGACAAATAGAAAAAAAAATTAGTTTACACAGTGAGTCATAAACTTTTGAAACAAGTCATTCCCAAGATAGGGTCTGGATTGAAAATAATAAAGGTTCACAGAAGGTGTATAATATTTATGAATTGTAGAGACACAGTTGTTTCTTGAGAGTGAATTATATCGTCCTGTGACACCCCTTTGGCATTTTGTGTTTGGACTGCTCCCAAGTCCAAGACAGAATGCTAAGCTATGTTTACTCTGCAGGTGATCTAAAATGACAAAATTTATGTGCTTATGGGGGAAACACCCTATTCAGTCAGGGGCCTTAAAACTTTTAAATAAATAATGGAAACAATTTTCTCACTACATAGAGATTTCTTGCCTTAAGAAAACTCTCTATCCCATCTTTAAGGCCACAGTTTGTCAGTTTTGGGGGCTGTTTTCAGTGACACAGGGAGGCTGGGGTGGAAATCAAACAACTGTAGAGAAAGCTGCTTTATGGAACTTCTAAACATGTGAGCAGGGCCAAAGAGAGCAAAGGCAGGAAGAGATGCCCCTGATGCCATTATGTACCCCCTGAGGTCTCTACTAGTGAGAAAGCCATGTGAATACACCTCAGAGTCACACATGGAAATTCTTCAAGAGGCAGGCATAACCTTTCTGCCTTCTCCTCAGTCGTGCACAGGACTGACATTTGGAGCAGACAGACAAGGGAACACTATATCTGGGATGTGAAGTCAGCCATAGAAAGACATGGAGATAAGAAGTGACATCAAAGCAAGAACTGTTAGCCTTCTTTCAACTCTTTCCCAAATTCAAATGAAATATATCCATAAATAAATAAACTTCATCATAGTACCCCAGATAGCAGGAGCCAGAGTTCGTTCCTTCTTAGCCTGTCAAAATTATAGTGCATAAATGGCTGAGACATATAAGAAATTTAGTTGGAAGCTTTAGTTACTGTTGTGTAACAAAACACTCTGTAACATAAGTGCTGAAAGCAACAACGATCGAATGATGCTCATGGATTCAGTGAGTTAGTAACTTGGATGGTTGGTCTCATCTCCACAATGTATGGGACCTCCAGATGGCTTGGGGCTGGAATCATCTAGAAGTTTTTTCACTCATACGTCTGGCACCTGGGTGAGGATGATTTGAAGGCTGCAATCAACTGGAAATGTCAGTCACAGCACCTACATATGGCCTGTGTGGCTTGGACTTCTCTCAGCACGGCAGCTGGGTTCTAAGTGGGAGAATTTGGAGATCAAGCAGATGGAAGCTATGTGGCCTATTATAATATGATCTACTTTCAGAAATCACGAAGCAGTCAGTGTTGCTGTGCTCTGATGATATGTGAATCACTGAGGCCAGCCCACATTCAGGGGATGGTGTTAGATACCACTTCTTGATGGAGGAGAGGTAAGGGTCCATTACAGAAGAGCATGTAGGACAGCAGATGTTCTCATGGCTTTTGTGGACAATGAAAGACAATCTTCTGTCACAAGGATGTGACTGTTGTATGTATAAATAATCACCTTTTTTTTTTCCTGCTTTAGAGTCTGAGGGGGGAATTCTACTGGCATCTGGATGACAGGGAATGCTTGTAATCTAGGATGTATTTATTTGGAGGTGAGAAGAAAGTAGGGGATTAAGAGCAATATTTGCAACTTATCCATCTGAATAGAGGAACTGGATAAAATTTTTCTGTAAAGGGTGACCAAACAAACAAATAAAATCAACATGGAACCTTTGGACAGTTTCTGCAACTTCTAAGAAGGGGACTGTTGTCTTGAGAAGGCATATGGAATGCATATTTTGAGAAATGACCTGTTAAAGGAACTAAAACATATTTCTGAAATCTTCTTTGGAAGGAAGAAAGGACATTATCGAGACAGAAAACACTATGTCAGTTACCATGAAGACAAAGTTGAGAGGCTCCTTTAGAATGCAAAAGAAATGGGATGAACATGGTAATAGTGAAGTTGATCCATATGGAATGCAGAAATGAGATAATGAAACTATTAGTGTAGGGAGTTTCTGAAGATAAAGTCAGCACAAATGGTATCAAAGTAATAATAAAAGATATAAAGAAGGAAACTTTCCCAAATGGAAGAAAGACTGAGTCAGCATTTAATAGCACTCAGTAATTCCCACAGAAAATAAACAGGGTGAGACTTCCTTTCAGGCATGAACTGGCAAAAATAGTTCAACTTTATAGACAAAAACATTGCTATGAAACCTCGAAGTCACAAAGTTTTTGCAGAGGAACAGAAATCAAGCAGAATTCAGACTTCATCTCTACCATATTAAAAAGTAGTGATAGAGTAACCTCTATAATATAAAGCACTAGATAATAACATGAGGGGAACATCCTTGGTGGTCCAGTGGTTAAGAATCTGCCTGCCAATGCAGGGAATGTGTTTGATCCTCGGTCAGGGAATTAAGACCCCATGTGCCGAGGGGTAACTAAACCTGTGTGCTGCAACTACTGAATCTGTACTCTAGAGTCTGTGCTCTGCAACAAGAGAAGTCACCACAATGAGAAGCCCACACACCACAGCTAGAGAAAGCCCGCATGTAGCAATGAAGACCCAGCACTGCCAAAATAAATAAATAAAAATTTTAAAGCCCCAAAAGACAGTTATGAGGGAAAATGTTTTGAACAAAGTATTCATCCAAGTTCTTAATGTGTGCAAGCAACAAAAAATATTATCTAATATTGGAGAAGACTCTTGAGAGTCCCTTGGACTGCAAGAAGATCCAACCAGTCCATCCTAAAGGAGATCAGTCTTGAGTGTTCATTGGAAGGACTGATGTTGAAGCTGAAACTCCAATACTTTGGCCACCTCATGCGAAGAGTTGACTCATTGGAAAAGACTCTGATTCTGGGAAGGATTGGGGACAGGAGGAGAAGGGGACGACAGAGAATGAGATAGCTGGATGGCATCACCGACTCGATAGATGTGAGTTTGGGTAAACCTCAGGAGTTGATGATGGACCAGGAGGCCTGGCATGCTGAGGTTCATGGGGTCTCAAAGAGTCGGACATGACTTAGTGACTGAACTGAACTGAATATACAAAGATTCAGAAAGACTATCACACTTGTATGATTTCTCAAAAATATTTAAAGATATGTCAGCTGATGGCCTCTGAAATGAGAAACTGCACATTACAAGAAGCTTAGTAATAATTAAATGGATTTCAAATTTCGTGTTGGATTAACAAAGACAGACAAATAGTTATAGGAGAGACAATGCTGAGTTCTCAGTTTACATATAGAACAGTGACAGATGAACTGTTTCCAGTTCTGGGAAGTAAATTGTAGGTTGGGAGAAAACTTTCAGTCATAATATTTGCAGAGAAGGTTGCAGCTGAGAAAGGAGTAGCCTGTTTAGAATATTCCAAGAAGAATCTAACCCAATTAAAAAATGGCCAAATCTGAATATACATATTTCCAAAGAAGACATACAGATGGCCAGCAGGCACATGAAAAGATGTGCATCATCATTAATCATCACGGAAATGCAAATCAGAACCACAATGAGTTATCACCTCACAGGTGTTAAAATGGCTGTTATCAAAAAGACAACAAATAACAAGTGTTGATGAGGATGTAGAGAAATGGGAACCCTTTGTGCTCCTTTGGTGGGAATATAAATTGGTGCAGCCACTGTGGAAAACAGTGTGAGGAGTCCTCAAATAACTAAAAATAGAACCACCATATGATCCAGCAATTCCACTCCTGAGTGTTTATCCGAAGAAAGCAAAAACACTAATTAGAAAGGATATTTTCCTGTCTAGATTCATTGCAGCATTATTTGCTATAGCCAAGAAATGGAAGTCACCCAAATGTCCGTCACACGGATAAAGATAATGTGGTATTAGCCATTAAGAGTGAAATCTTGCCATTTCTCCACAATGTGGATGAACCTAGGAGGTGTTACACTAAGTGAAATAAGGCAGAGAAAGACAGAGACTGTATAATTTAACATATATGTGGAATCCAAAAAGCAAAACAAGGGTAATTCCCCGGCAGTCCAGTGGTTAGGACTCCATGCTTCCACTGCTGGAGGCCCTGGTTAGATCCCTGGTCAGGGAACTAAGACCCCAGAAGCCATGTGATGTGACCAAAAATGAATAGATAAATAAATAAACAAAACAAGTGGATTAACAAAACAAAAGCAGAATTATAGGTACAGAAACCAATAGGTGGTTGCTAAAGGGGAACAGGGTAGAGGAGGAAAGAAATAGGTCAGGGAGATTAAGCAGTTCAGACTTCTAGTTGCAAAATAGATGACTCACAGGTGTTAAATGTTCATGTGGGGAATGTAGTCAACAACATAATATCTCTGAGTGCTGACATAGTGATTAGACTTATGGTGGTGATCATTTTTAAATGTATAGAAATACCAAATCACTGTGCTGTGTAGCAGAAACTTACATAGTGTTATAGCTCAGTTATACTTCAAAAACAAACAAAAACAAACTTCACAGAAAAAAGAGTCAGATTTGTGGTTACCAGAGGCCAGAGTGTGGGGAGTGGAATTGGATGAAGACAAAAAAGTACAAACTTCCAGTTATAAGTACTAGGGAAGTAATGTACAACATAATGAATATAATTAACACTGCTCTGTGTTATATATGGAAGTTAGAGTAAATCGTGAATGCTCATCACAAGAAAATAATTTAATTTTGTATCTATAGGAGATGATAGATGTTCACTAAACTTAAGGTGATAATCGTTTCATGATGAATCTAAATCAAATCATGCTGCACACTTGACACTTACACCGTGCTGTATGTACCTTGTATCTCAATAAATCCAGAAGAAAAGAAAAGAATGTATACTTGAAGCTCAAAGAGAATAGATAACTGATTGGGAATGAGTTTCCAGAAAGTGGAATATTAAAGGTTTATATTTAAAGACTTGTTTATATAAGAACACATAGTCTACTTTCTCCTTAAGAAAGTCTAGAAACCAAACATTTTCCTTTAGGCAAAAACAACAACAGCATCAAAACAAACCAGAGTGTTCTTTTCTCAAGAAATTGAACATACATTCTGGGAAAACTTGGCTGTTAGTGTGGGTGTTATCACCCTGGAGTCAAGCCCTTCACATTCTGTCCTTCAGTGGCCTGTGAATAAAGCTGGCTCTTACTTCCTCACCCTATCCCTTTAAACAGAAGCCTTTGAGTGGACTAATTCTGCTCCTGGTTAGTCTTGTATTTCAAAACTTTCACAGCTTGACAGAGAATGCAAAAGATAATCACAAAAAACTGACCCCTGAAGAAACAGAGAATTCAGGGAAACAAAAATAATTTAAAAACAACTCTATTGTCCTAGATTTGACAAGATAGGACATGTTATTGTCTCTGTAGAAGGATAAGAAGAAGTTTGGAAAGTGAAAAATACAGTCTCCCAAGACTGAACCAGGAAGAAATTGAAAATGTGAGCAGACCAGTCACAAGTACTGAAATGGAAACTGTGATTTAAAAACTCCTAACAAACAAGAGTCTGGAATCAGAAGACTTCACAGGCGAATTCTATCAAAGATTCTATTTAGAGAAGAGTTAGTACCTATCCTTCTGAAACTACCCCAAAAAATTGCAGAGGAAGGAACACTTTCAAACTCATTCTATGAGGCCAGCATCACCCCGAAAACAAAACCAGACAAAGATACCACAGAAAAAGAAAATTGCTTAAATAGAACATTCTCTCCAGTGTAATTGGGAGAAAAGTTGAGGAAATTTCCCTAAAAGTAGCCTGACAAGAAAGGATAAAAGCAAAGATAAAAGTCAGTTAAGGTGAGGATTTAAAAGCGTCCAGTGAATGGATTTAGCAAAAACGAAGTTATTGGTTTTTGAAACCAAAAATAGTTTCAGGGGAGCTGTTGAATGAATACCACATAAATATCCAAATAATGTGGTTCTATTTGACTTGCTTAAGAATTTTGGTTCAGGGGTTCAAAGTTAGTTTCTCATCCCAAATATGAGAACCTAACTCATGCATACAGTTCAACGGATAATGACATCACACTCTTGAATTCTTTCCCCCAAACTACCCACTGCATTATTTGTCACTTCTGGTTCTAGGTGGGTGGCAGTGACCCCAGGTCAGAAATGAGCTGTGCCAAGGTTGTCCACATTATTATTTTTCAGGAATCTAGGTTGTATACCATTAAGTATCTTAATGGTATTGATAGTATTTGGTTGTAAATTGGTGATCTCTTCCCTGGTAGCTCAGCTGGTAAAGAATATGCCTGCAATGCAAGAGACCCTGGTTCGATCCCTGGGTTGAAAAGATCCCCCAAAGAAGGGAACTGCTACCCACTCCAGTATTCTGGCCTGGAGAATTCCATGGACTGTATAGTCAATGGGGTCACAAAGAGTCAGACACAACTGAGAGATTTTCACTTTCACTAGAGGAGGGACATGTGAATCATGTGACTAGCTTATTCATTACTATATCATAAATTGGTACTTTATTATATAAGCAATTAGAATTTTCTGAGGGTAAGCATTTTGGTTTTCTGCACATAAATAATAGCAATTCAGATAGATATTAAAGGAAACAAATGAAGAGGAGGTGGCAGGGAAAGTGAAGCTTAAGCTACATTTTTGAAAGATTTGCCTGAAGTATTCATTGATCTTGGCCTTCCCAGGTGGCTCAGTGGTAAAGAATTGACCTGCCAATGCAGGAGATACGAGACTTGGGTTTGATCCCTGGGTCGAGAAGATCCCCTGGAGTAGGAAATGGCAAACTGCTCCATTATTCTTGCCTGGAAAATTCCATGGACAGGGGAGCCTGGTGGGCTACAGTCTATGGGGTTAAAAAGAGTCAGACACTGCTGACTGACTGAGCATGTGTGTGCGCGTGCACACACACCTATTCATTGACCTTAAAGTAGTGTATCACCAGCCTCAGCATCTTAAGAAAAGGAGTAACTTGCTACACTGGTATTATTATGAGACTTTAAGAGGGAAGAAGGTTGCCCTCTGGGTAAGAACTGTCTTGCAGCTCGTTGTTTAACAACAAATAAAACATTTCCAGCTCTGTGTGCTCTTTAACTTTGTACCATTGGCAGGAGGCAAAATGATAATGGGCAATCACTAAAAAAGTCACTTTTTATATAGTGGGTGAGCTTGAGAGTTTCAGGCCTGCAAATTAAGTTAAAATGAATGGCTTCTAAACAGCACATTGGGTGACAGGAAGTTTATAAATGTTATGTCTCCTGAGGTGTTTCAGTAATAGTAAGTTTGGGCAAAATAAGCTTTTCCTGTAACAGTCTCCTTGGAAAGACCAGCAGTCTCCAGAGAGATTGGTTAATGTCAATTACCTGAATGCTGAAAATGAAATAGAAGAGGTGAGGGAATAAAAAAGACTTTGAAGGAGAAAAATGTTAATTTAGCCAATTCAGTGCTTCCCTTCCCTAAATGATACTCAAGGCTGGCTCACCTACTGTCTGTGGTTTTACTCTGATTTGGTTTGTACGATGGCCTCCACAGACACAGGGTCTTATGATTTGGTCATGCAGAGCTGTTACGAAGGAGACGGTGGGTGTGAGTCTCAGGTCTGGTGCCGGGAGAAGGCTGAAATTGGCCCTCGGAGGCTCACCGAGGCGCTGCATGATTGGACAGCCAGTGTGTGGGATGACTTGCCGTTGGCACGAACTGCTCCTGTTCCGCCTTGCTTTTGTAGACCTCAGTGGGCGTGGAGGGAGTGGTGAGTGGTATGCCTGTGTGTCACTATTGTCATTCCTAAAAAAAGCATTTTCAATTTTCCCACTTGAAGATACTCTCAGAGGAAACAATTAATTGCCTTCAGAAATGCCTTGACACTTTGGGATCACTGGATAAATGGTGCTATATTAGTTCATGAACAGTGTGTGCTTCCATATGTGCAGGAAAGAGCACCTCCTTGAAAAAGGCAGGGCTGTTCGCCTGAAGTTTTATTTTTCTCTTGTTCTTGGAATGAGGTAAGCTTCTGAAGCAGTGGTGAGAGAGGATTGAGGTCTCTTCAAGTTTCACTGGCCGCCGACCCAGCAAGTCTCCTTCATTTATACACGTAACCCTACATGTGTTTACATATAGTTTCTTTTATTTTCTAGTAGCCCAGAAGTTAATAGTGTTGTTAAATAAATGAATGTATTAATTTTAATGTGAAATGATTTTCGAAAAAGCAGTAATGCTTTCTCAGGAAAGCTTCATGAAGTATTCATTTTTCTATCACCACATTGTAAACCTATTTACCAGTTCTAATCATTTTAAGATTTACTTTGTTTGCTTTTTGGTTATTATTTTGACTGAGAGGGCAGGGAGGAGAATATGACATCATTTTGTCAGCTCTTTCCTATCTTCTGCTCTCCTCTCTCTGCTCAGGCTTGCATCCCCTTCCCTTGCTTGGACTCTTGCAGTAGACTTACCCTGACGGGGCTTCTTACTCCAGCTTTGTCCCTCTGCAGATCCTCCAAACCAAAGTGATAGGTCTCAGGATCATATATGATCATGTCAATTCCTTCCACGATTTCGACTGTGATTTCCATTGCTTAGAAGAAAATATCCAAATCCCATGTAAAACCATTCGTAAATCGATCCATTTCTACCTCTGTAATCTAGTTATTTTCAACCAGGATCTGTCAGTTTTACCTCACAGAGGACATTTGGTAATGCCTTTAGACATTTTTGATGGTCACTATGAGTGTGTGTGTGTGTGTGTGTACTGGCATCTAGCAGGTAGAGACCAGAGATACTGTTAAACAGTCTACAATGCACCAGACAGCTTCCACAACAAAGAGCTGAAAAAAATGTATGCAGTGCTGAGTTTAAGAAGCTCTGCTCGTATCTAGTCTGCCATTTCTCCTGTGCTTCCAGGACTCCAGTCACAGCAACTACTTGCCCCTCCTGAATCTGCCTTGCAGTTTGTCTTGTCCTTCTCTTTGCCCATGCTGTTCCTTCTGATGGGAGTGCCTCCCTTCCCTTTTACCGTCTGGATGTTCCCAAGCTCTCGTAGTACCTTGGGCATCTATCTAGTTTGTGCTTATGTTGCACTGTAATGTTGGTTTAAACATTTTTCTCCCTCGTTCCCTACTGGGCAGAGCTATTTGTGTTAGGCATCAAGTCTAACATCTTTCTGTTCCCACCATCTGGTACAAATCTTGGCGTATAGTAGGTGTTTGGCATGTGCTTGTTTGTTGGATACTTGGCTAGATGCATGGATGAATAAAATCCATATTTAGATCAAATGAAAGAGTCCATGATTGTTTATAGCCCAAGGCTACTAATATTACATCTTGGAAATTAATTCTTCTTCTAGACCACCTTCTTGGTTATTTTCTTTTGATTCTTTTCATATTTTGACTGCTGGTGCCCTGAATGTGATGGGTAATCAGTAACTAGTTATTAAAGGATTGTTGGCTATAAGTCTGGATTTAAACAGGTTGCTGCATTGAGTAACCTTAGACTCTTAAGACATGCAGGAGAATTTTTTCCTTCAAAATTGATCTCTCTGGGCTGCCAGCTACCTTGTTCCTACTCTGTTTCGCTCCACCTCAATTGGATCTCCTTAACCTCTACTCCACCCACCACAGCTCAGCCCATCTTGCAAGCTTGGATGCAGTACTGAAGACTCTGGGAGTGAGAAAGCCAAGGGGCCTCCACGGAGACAGCTGCCTTTATTCTGTTCACCCCACCCAAGTTCGGAACATTAAATCCCACCCTCGTTGTACGGGTAATGGCAGAGATTTATCTCCACTTCCTGCCACAGCCTCTTCCCTTGCTTCTGTCCCCTTCAATTTTGAGTCTTGGTTCACTCACCTTACTTCTACTCTTCAGTCCAAAGTGGAGCTGTTTCTGTGTTTAGCCTCCCTTTTGTCATCTCCAAGAGAGTGGTCTGTCAGTTTCTTCTGATTGTCCTTTCTTCCTCTGACTGGAGACAAGGATCATTAAGGAGAAGGACCATATTTCAGGTTTGTATTTGGGTGATTTTCCATTCACTTGTCCAACCTCCCCATTCTCACCTTTTTCTCTCAATACATTCAGTCAGCTATTGATTGTCCCTGGTTTTAGATCCATTTTTCTTGTTCCTTGGCTTTTTTCATTTTTTAAAAAAATAGATTCTGGTCCTATTCTATCTGCAACATAATTACTTTCTTTCTTGTAAAGTCTTGGGTTTTTCTCCTGGACTCTTGCCCTTTGCCCTCATTCCTCTGGAGGCATCCATTAGCACTTAAACCTTTTCCCTCTGAATTTACCATATCCTTTTTAGGCAATGGCATTTTTTCACAAGCCTTTAACTTGAGTCTCTACTTATTGTACCTCTTGAGCCACAGATGCTTGGTGGTCTTAATCTTCAAGTTTTATTGTGTCTAGGAAATAGGGTTGAAGGGGGGAGAAAAGGAGTATTTAAGGAAGAAAGAGGTAAGAGATCTTCATTTCATTCTTATCAGAAAAGGGCAAAGATCACAGAGAGAGGGATTCTTTCCTATTAAACTCACTTCTGGGTTTTGTAGAATTTTCTTTTTTTTTTTTCCCTTAGAGCCTTGATCTCTACTTCTACCAATAAGCAAAGTTTCAGTAATTTCTAGGCTTTGAAAAAAAGCAAAGCCATCCTCAGAGGGGTTGTAGTCTATTCTGTACTGGGCATGGCATGGTGAGAAACATACAGTCCCCCACAGGGGAAGCCAGAGGGGAGATGGGTGTATTCAAGACCAGTGGCATTGGAACAGAAATAGGTTAAGGAAGAAAAAAGTCGGTTTTCAGCAATCAGAAATTTGCCCTACCCGCAAATATAAAACGAAAAGTAAAAACAAACGAACTGTTCTCTTTCCTTTGCTACAGTCAGGCAAAAAATACAGAACAGCCCATCAAGAGCTCAGAGAGTAGACAGGCAGTAAGTCACAACACATCATAAACTGAGAGACAAACGGTACATGTCAGTGGTTAATACAGAAGGTCAGCAACCAGTGTGTTCCAGAGGCTACTGGCAGGAATCACAGTATCCTCAGCAAAGTGACTGATAATAAGGACGCATGAAGTGAACTCTGAAGTGCATTAAGAGAACCTTAACCAAAGGACATTGACGACAAATGCAGTTACTCCATTGTGGACCAGGGTGGAGCAAGAAGAGGATGGCAAGAAGGGAGGAAAAAGAACAATTCAGATTGTATCAGAAGCACCGTCCCCTCCCCTCAATGGCTAAGGGTTTCCAGCAGTTTTTTTCCATAAAAGAACTACAAGGTGTTTCTTTTAGACCCCTTCTCACTTTTCTTTATATTTATGTGTGAATAAAGTTCAGTCAGGGCTTCCCTGGTGGCTCAGTTGGTAAAGAATCCTCTTGCAATGCAAGAGACTGCCTGCGGTGTAGGAACCCCGGGTTCGATCCCTGGGTCAGGAGAAGGAAATGGCAATGCACTCCAGTATTCTTACCTGGAGAATCCCATGGACAGAGGAGCCTGGCGGGCTGGAGTCCATGGGGTCGCAAAGAGTCAGGCATGACTGAAGTAACTGAGCATGTACACAAAGTTCAGTCATTCTCAATGTGCTAGTTATCTTCATGAAGTTACCAGTTAACCAGTTAACCTCACTTGCAGGCAACTTTTATTACATACAGTTGATCATATTTTTCAGTCAAGAGTCTGGCATGCAGAAAAGGCAGAGTGGGTAGCAGCACCTTTACAGAATATTGTCTTGCCCAAGCCTCCCCATCCTTTGCTGTAAGTTTTTTTATATAAAGTAAACCTCCAATGAACCAGTATGTTTTAACAGCTGCAGTTCTCACCTCCACTCACTGTGGTTTAGAATATTTTTAAAATTTTCATGAGAAAAAGGTCAGACATCAAGAAAATAGATGATAGCAATACTTAGTATGTGAAAAGATCCTACAAACTATTTATGATCAATGAATAAATATTCTGGGATTAATATAAAGTGCCATCTCCTTTACATGATTTAAATCAGTCACTATGGAAACTTGTACTTGAAGTCTGTTGTGTTAAGCCTGAAATGATGACCTCAGTCATCAAAGGAAAACTCAGCTATTCCGGATGGTGAATATATTTAGGCTGGAAAGAGAACTAATGCATAGTTAGAAGATTTGAAGCAAAGGTCAAAGCAAAGGTTTCCAAGAACATCCTCAACTCCTGGTTTTTAAAACTTTTTAAATGAAAAATTTCAAACATACACAAAAGCAGAAAGGATGATATAATGATTTGGGGGTTCAATTAGATTCAGGTTCAGTTTGTAAGCAAGACTTTTTGCTGGGGGGTGGGTATTCTGTACTTCCTGTTGTTTCATGTCATGAAGCTAGAAAGTTCTGGTTGTCTCCCTGGAAGTGATGCTCAGATGGATGAGTGGGGGCAGGTGTGGCGCCCTCGGCCTCCCATTATCAAGTTTTAGTTGCTTGATGACTGTTGTCTAGATCCATCATTTCATTGAAGAGCTTGCAAAATGTGATGGATTAGTTTTATCATAGCTTCTTCATTTACTAATGGAGAGTTTTCCCATAAAGAAGGAATTTCCCTCAGTAACTGTTTGATTACCCTGAAACCCAGGAAGTACTACCATAAAGCAGGATAAACCCTAATTCATTCTTTTCATTGTCAGCCTACAGAGTCACGTGTTGCAGCTCCAGCAATCAGATTTGTGGCCACTTAACGAGTGTGGCCTGGGGGCTTGTTTCTAAACTCTATTTGCTAAAGGTCTTTGGTGAAAAGCTGTTGTCTCCCTGTTCTAGAATTATACTGTTTTCTTGGTTAAATGTAGCCCCCTCACCTTCCCATGCATACTCTGACTTCAACAATAACTACTAAAAATTCTCAAACAGAAGTGACAGTAGAGGCACTGGGTTGAAGGCAGAGTTATGGCTTTTGGGTTCATTCTTCAAGTATTTTATGATTTGTGTTTAATGCAAGGACCTCCCAGACCTGACATTGCAAGGGTAGCTTTAAATATAAATTCTAGGTGTTGAGAGGTGATGTATGGCCTCCTCCGTCCGTTGTGGCAGGCCCATTGTAAGGATGTGCACAAGCTTATGATATATGGACAGGAACTGCTGGGGCAGTAGCATTTCTCTGTACTGGGGCTCATGCATCCTGGCAAGAATGCATCTGGTGTTGTCAGCGTGCCTTGTCAGTACTGTAGGAATTAACAATAGCACGCTTCCATAGGAGATTTCTACCATCCTATAAACTGTGTCTGAAATAGGGCTAACCCAAGGAGTAATCATCAGCACTCCAAGTGCTTTATTTTGGGGATAGATTTATACCAGGGGAAAGAAATTACTTATTATTTATTTATTGCTTTCCCTCTTTTCTCTCATACCTTGGGTATTCATTCTCTGAATTCAGAGTTTGGTGACCACAAAATTGAGGAAGTGAAAAAGTGTTAGAGTTTGGGCAAAAAGCTGGTTGAAATTTAATTCTTTGAACCTTTCAGGAAAAGGACTGAAGGTATTACCAAAGGGAACTTGGAGCACTGGATTGCCAAATAAAATACAAGATACCCAGCTAGAGTTGAATCTCAGATAATAGTTAATTTTTCAGCAGAAGTAAATCTCAACTATTGTATGGGGTGTAATTCTACTGAAAAAACTGCTCATTTATCTGAAATTCAGCTTGAACCGGATATCTTATACTTTTATCTGCTAAATCTGGCAGCATTCCTTGAGGGGCTCAGGGAATAATCTAAGAGTTGTGTGTGGTGCTGTGTGCTGAGCCTCCAGCCCTTTAATTATCTCAGGAAAATTCAGGGGAGTATTAGTAATGACCATGAATATTCCTGTACCATGTGCTGATACTCATCAGAGCAAAGCCTGCTGTTCTCTAATAGGTATACCTTTAATGGCCGTCTTACTGTATAAAAGTGAACATCAGTAGGCATAGAGTTTTCTGGGCTGGGGGAGGGTTCTGAAGACCCTGAGCTAATCAATCTTTCTTACTGAGTGTCTTAGTTATATGAGGTCGCACTCTAGGAATGGTGAAACACTAGGATTCAGGGTGGTTGTCTTCAGATTTGACCAGGTGAAATGGATGTTAAATAAAATTTTAACTTGTTCACAGATGCAGTGAAGAGGCCAGTGTGAAACTTACATTTTTCGTAGCCTGGTTATGGAACTGGAAAACTTCAAGGAGATGTGAGTATCTTTTGTTTTTAGTGTCATCTCATAAAATAGATCACATCAAAGCCTTTATTTTTGGTGGTCTCTGATAATTTTGCACCTGAGATTTCTCTGTACTCAGGATTATCAGCCATGCCTAGAGGTGTTCCTTTTTCTCCCTATGGTACATGTTGTTCCGTTGATTTTTGTAGTCTATGTTTATACCTGAAATAGAAGCAAGGAGGTGGCTGCCCAGCCATCTTTATGTGATATTGAATAATGCTCAGAGAGAAGTCTTTCTTCTGTGTTTAAGAACTAAGATTTTATACAATTGAGCAGGCTGGGCTTTACAGTTTTCTCTCTCCTTTTGTAAACCTTACTTCCTTTATTTCAACCTTGTGGGTCTCTAGGAACTGCCATTTTTATAAAATATGTCCACATACTCAGCCTCTGGTCCAGGGATGGTTACTTAATAAAAACTGGGCCAATTATTATAGAACTCTGCCCTCCACCCTTCCTGATTACCTGAGACATCTCCAATATTATTCTAAAAAAAATAAATTCCTTTTTTCCCCTAAACTAAAAAGTTCAAGTCAGATTTCTTAGATTTGCCAGTCCCAACTAGTAAAATCCATTGCGAAATTTTTACAAAATATAGTGAATAAACCTTTGTTGTTATTTAGTCGCTAAGACTTGTCCAGGTCTTTGGCCACTGCGTGGACTGTATCTTGCCACGCTCCTCTTCCATGAGACTTCCCAGGCAAAAATACTGGAGTGGTTTGCTCTTTATTTCTCCAGGGGATCTTCCCGACCCAGTGATTGAACTTGGGTATCCCGAATTGCAGGCTATTTTTTCTTTTACTTCAGAGCCATCTGGGAAGAATAAATGAATAAATTGCTAGGTTACATTTTTTTAAAAAGCAACAAATTAAAACCCATCCTCCCCATAGCCTTCTCTTGAAATGTTTCTGTTTACATAATTTTATGTATTTATTTATTAAAAATTTTTTTGATGTAAACCATTTTTAAAGTCTTTATTGAATTTGTTACAGTATTGCTTCTGTTTTATGTCTTGGTTTTTTGGACATAAGATATGTGGGATATTAGCTCCTCCACCAGGGATTGAACCTTCACCCCCTACCTTGGAAGGCAAAGTCTTAACCACTGGACTGCAAGGAAAGTCCATTTTAACATTGTCTCAAAATGATGCTTTTATTTAAAAAAAAAATTTATTGGAGTGTAGTTTATTTATAAGTTTGTATTACTTTCCAGATATACAGCAGAGTGAATCAGTTATACATATGCATATATCCACTCTGTTTTAGATTGTTTTTCTCATATAGACCATTACAGAGTATTGAGTAGAGTTTTTGCTGTGCTGTACTGTAGATCCTTACTAGTTGTCTATTTTACATATAATAGATGCTTTTATTATTTTTTGAAATTCTTTTTTCCTTTAATGAATTATCATATTTCATTACTTGTACCACACTTACACTTAATTCATACACTGTTTTACCACAGTTATTTTTGTTCACTTCTTCCTCTTGTACTTGAGAGCAGGGACCAAACTTTTACTCATTTTAGTAGCTCTTGTGATATCCATCATGTAAATCAAAAATATTATTTGTTAAATTGATTAATAAAATTTTTCTTGATCATTTTTAATGGGTTTAGGCTGTTCTATATCCAAGAGAAGTTATTAACAATAAAAAATTACTTTTGATTATTTAGATATGAGCAGATATGCATGTGAATGGTATATTTCACACAAAGCAGGAAAACTCAGTTTTGAAACTCTAAATCAAATGTGTGACTGGCTTGCAGAAATGGGGTATCCATTGAGGTTCTTTCTGGGCTCTGAAAAGACCAGCCTCTCTTGGTGTCAGACATTGATGGAATTTCTTAATTGTCATGGACATTTGGAGGCAACAAAAGAAGGACAACGACAATGATGTCCTTGACTTGCTTCTGGGAGGAAAGTAAGAAGGAGGCCCATCAATGGAGTCAGGCTGTGGAGTGGACTGGATTCCTAGAGAAAGACATGTGAAGAACTCAAGTCACCCCAAGGGAAGTCACCCCAAGGGAAGATATTCTGGAGGTTGGCCAGAGTGTACTGGTGGAGAGATCAGAGAGCATGGCTCCAGACGCTGTGCCTCTCCGGTCCCTAACCTGTGCCTCTCAAGAACACTGTGTGCTGTGGGGAAACACGGTGTCTGTGGAGGCCCATGAACTCTGATGGGGCTTCCATGCCATTTGGCCTGAAAAATGCAATTATTTAAGCTCAACTTTTTATTTTTAACTCATGAAATGCTCACATGAGACTCAGCATTCAAAAAACTAAGATCATGGCATCTGGTCCCATCACTTCATGGCAAATAGATGGGGAAACAATGGAAACAATGATGGACTTTATTTTCTTGGGCTCCAAAACCACTGCAGATGGTGCCTGTAGCCATGAAATTAAAAGAAGCTTGATCCTTGGAAGAAAAACTATGACCAACCTAGACATCATATTAAAAAGCAGAGACATTACTTTGCCAACAAAGGTCTGTCTAGTCAAGGCTATGGTTTTTCCAGTGGTCATGTATGGATGTGAGAGTTGGACCATAAAGAAAGCTGAGCACTAAAGAACTGATGCTTTTGAACTGTGCTGTTAGAGAAGACTCTTGAGAATCCCTTGGACTGCAAGGCGATCCAACCAGTCCATCCTAAAGGAAATCAGCCCTGGATATTCATTGGAAGGACTGATGCTGAAGCTGCAACTCCAATACTTTGGCCACCTGATGCGAAGAGTTGACTCACTGGAAAAGACCCTGATGCTAGGAAAGATTGAAGGCAGGAGGAGAAGGGGACGACAGAGGATGAGATGGCTGGATGGCATCACCGACTCGATGGACATGGGTTTGAGCAAACTCTGGGAGTTGGTGATAGACGGGAAAGCCTGGCATGCTTGGGGTTGCAAAGAGTTGGGCATGACTGAGTGACTGAACTGAACTGAATGCTCACCAGTCCTCTTATACACAACTGCCTGATTTCCAGGCTCCTATTTTAATTTATCTTTGTTCATGGAAATATATCTTCTAGCCTGTTTTTAGAATTCTTACATTTCTGAGAATGTCTTTATCATTACTTCATACATGGATAGGAAGCTGGTGAAGTAGCAATATTTAGATAACAAGTTTTTCCCTTCAAACCCTGTAGTTGTTGATCTATTTTTCTGTACCCTTTATGTAAAGAGGAGAAGTCTGAGGCCAGCCTAATTTTTTTTTCCTTGTGGATTACATTTTTTCTACATGGAGTCTAATATGAGTTTGTTCTTCTTTAACCCTGTAATTCAGTTTTTTAAGTGTAAAATTTTAGTTCTTAATTTTTCCTAGAATGTAATAAGCCCATTTCACCTGTATACTCGGATCATTTTTTTTTTTCTAGCTTTGGAAAGTAATTGCTAATCATGTCTGGATGTTGCTTCTATTTCACATATATGGTTTCATTTTCAGAAACATTTATAAATTCTTAGTTTAAATCCATGTCAATTGTGATGTTTTAATGTCTGAGGGCTGCTTTTGTGTAGAGAAAAAGGCTCTGTTGTTATTCAAGGTTTTAATTTAGTATTCACTTTTTATACGTACAGTTTTTTAGAAATCTAGTTTTCGCAAACCTTTAAGTCCACCTTACACACTTTATTACTTGATTTATGAACCTAGTAAATTTTAACAATTGCTTTCAAGGGAGCCTTTGGATAATATTTGGCCAATTTACATTGAACACATTCAACTCCCAAGCAAGTCCCTTTACAACTTAGTTAATAAAATCCCCTTAAGTATTTAAAAGTCCATTTATACATTTAATATGTTCAGTTTTCTTTTTAAGCTTTTCAAATGCCTGACCTACCAGTCAAGTCTTAACAACACCAGCAAATCTAATAAATTAACCTTAAATAATGAATCACATGTTCTCCTAGCCATTCTGATACTTTCAAACTTGATTAAATTCTCTAAATCTTTCCACTTAAAGGTAAAAGTCTAAAATCCATTACTCAATTACCCCTTTTAAATTGGAATCCCAAGGCTAATCTGTCATATTCATTGATATGCCATATGTTATTAAACATTAAACCTCTTTGTAAACTACATTTGTAAATACTGTCCTATGATTTGAAACCAATTCCTAAATGTGCTATAAAAATATTAGTTCTGTAGGTTTGATTTACCTTATCATTTCTATATTTAATGCAGACTTCCTGGAGGGAAAAGACACTTACCTACTAGATTTTATTATGGAAAATAAATCAAGGTTGCCATTCTAAACAAGTTGAAGCCAGGGAGACCTGGGTGCTGTGTTTCATCAGTTGGCTGAGAAGGCATTTTGGCTAGAGATTTTTGACCAGGATGCATAGGGTCTCGGGTGATAGCGTAGTACTGTTGTTATGACAACAGGGCACTCCTGATCCACTGCCTTTAGATGAGATTTGTTCCTTCTGGTTTGAATGATTCAATTCTCTTTGGGGGGGCGGAATCTGAGTAGGGGGTATCTTACACCTAGTATTGAAGCTAGTTCCAAGACTGCCTATTTGGAGTTTGCGTTTCTTTGAGTTATCTTCATGTACTTCTCTTCATCTCTAGGGCCACGTGTATAAATCTGTCCTCTGATTCGAATGACAGCTACAGCAGAGCAACAGCCCACTTAGCAAGCATCGTGCTACGTGCCAGATGAAGTGGTGTACATAATATCACTCTTTCTAGCTTCACAGCAGTCTCGTGAGGAAGGAACTATGATTATTCCCATCTTATAATTTAATTATAAATTTCATATTTTAGTCAAAAAAGAAATAAAGTAACTTGACCAAGCTCACATAGTGAGGGAGCCAGGATTTCACCCTGGCAGTATCTTTAGGCTTACTCACTATGAAACGCCATTTCTTTTTCTATCATAGCTAAAACCAGATGGGACTTTGAGTCCAAACCCTCTGGAGAGGAGTGGCCTTTCCTCGGTTCAAGTTATGCCTTTAGTTTTATAGTACAGCTACTAAGAATGTAGTTAACATCCTTTCCAGCTTCTTTGCTGCCTGATTGAACTCTTGACTCGTCCACAGCTCTTCATGCAGATAAAGAGTGGCGCTGCTGATCTTTCCTGCCTTTGCCTACATCTCTTATTACAACCAATGTCTTGCTAATCACCTGCTGTTAGTCGTTCTGCCTTTTTATTTGACATTCATAAAGAGGGCAGTACTCATGTGTTCCCCATTTTTATTTCTGATTTGATTTTTTACAATGTGAATTCCACCTTTTACTGTCTTCAGTATGCTTTCATTCTGTTATGGCAGTTTTAGTTTTCTTGAAAGTCTTTCTTGTTCCATCCATCTTCTTTTGCACTCAGCTTACTGCTTTCTCTTATCTTTTTTCCCCTCAATCTTTGCTTTCCTGATGGCTTTCTTTCTGGGTATCTTTGCAAGCACAGCCTCTTAGATGATATCAAATACTGTACAATTAACTGCCAAGTTAATTTTTAGAATTTTTTCTGACTACTTCAAGTAAAGCACCTTCAGGAGTGTGTTCTTCCTCCAAGATCCAGGATGTTTTCTGTTCCACCTTTTCCATGTGATGTTTTAACCACCCTTGGGAAGGGAAGAGGTCTTCCCACAGTGTGCAGGCAGCAAGAGGACAGCATGCACCAGCTACTCTCTAGTTCTTGCCTTAGAATTTTCTAGGGTTTCCAGTCTGAGGAAATTGAGAGAGTTTGGTGAGATGGAGGAGGTGGGAGGAGAGCAGGGAGAGGGAATAAACAGCCTTGGCTGCTCAGGTTATCCTTCAGCCCAGCATCTTGGTAGCCTGGCAAGTAAACATTTTAATCCATGAGCCATATAGTCAACTGAAATACTTCTCAAGAGTCTAGTAATAGTTGTCTCTAACTCTGTTTTTTTTTTTTTTGATGGCAGTGTGGATTTTATATTTTTCTATGACCTTCATAAGTATTTCCAGTAGGAATATTACTCAGCCATAAAAAGGAATGAAATTGGATGATTTGTAGAGACATGAAAGGACCTAGAGACTTTCATACAGAGTGAAGTATATCAGAAAGAGAAAAACAAATATTGTATATTAACGCATATATGTAAAATCTAGAAATATGATATAAATGATCTTATTTGCAAAAGAAATAGAGACACAGACATAGAGAACAAATATCTGGGGGGAAATGAGGGGTGTGAGGAACTGGGGATCAGGATTGACACATGTACACTATTACCATCAGGTATAAAATAGATGCCTAGTGAGAACATCCTGTACAGCACAGGGAACTCTGCTTAATGCACTGCGGTGGCCTGAGTAGAAGGAAGTCCGTAAGGGAGGGGAGATAAGTATGTGTATGGCTGACTCATTTTGTTGTATTACAGAAACAAACAACATTGTAAAGCAACTGTATGTGTGTGCATTCAGTCGCTCAGTTGTGTCTGACTCTTTGTGACTCCATGGACTGTAGCCCACCAGGTTCCTCTGTCCATGGAATTCTCCAGGCAAGAATACTGGAGTGGGTTGCCATCCCCTTCTCCAGGGGATCTTCCCGACCCAGGGGTTGAACACATGTCTCTTATTGAACCCAATCTCCTGCATTGCAGGCAGATTCTTTACCATCTGAGTCACCAGGGAAACAGTTATACTCCAATACAAATCAATTTAGAAAAAGAAGAAAACCATATCAAGGGTTGTCAGCCAGCTTCCATTTTAACCAGGAGTATTTGGCTATAATTCTTGACAACCTCTATGGGAAAGGTGCATGTGTACTAAGTCAGTTCAGTTGTGTCTGACTCTTGGCAACCTTATGGACTGTAGCCCATCAGGTTCCTCTGTCCATGGGATTATCTCAGGCAAGAGTACTGGAGTGGATTGCCATGCCCACCTTCAGGGGATCTTCCCTACCCAGCGACTGAAACTGTGTGTCTTAGTCTCTTGCCTTGGTAGGTGGGTTCTTTACTACTAGCACCACCTGGGAAGCCCATGGGAAAGGTTGGATATCCTAAATGACATTTCTTGGATTTTATACTGGACTTGGATTTATCTCATCTGCTTTTTTTTTCCTTTTCTTTTCATCTGAGAGATAACCTTCAAAATCTTCTTTATTTAAATATCCAGAATTGAATGTTGTTTATTTATATATTTTTGGTTACTTACAGAAGCCCAGCAATGTATATGGCTTTTAAAGGTAATATGAAACCTTTAG
Organism: Antilocapra americana; assembly: GCA_007570785.1. NCBI lineage: Eukaryota > Metazoa > Chordata > Mammalia > Artiodactyla > Antilocapridae > Antilocapra > Antilocapra americana. Next base: position 35,579,053 of record ML663562.1, on the reverse strand, counting down.
CTCAACTGCTTTTATATTAGAGAATAGCATAAGGAATGCATTTTATTCCGTAAGTGTAACAAACAACAAAAAAATGATGATCGGCTAGAATGAGAGGAGAGGGAGGGGAGTATCTTGAAGATGAATTTTTTAAACTCCACCAAAAAGCACTATTGGCTCTCCCTCGTGGGCAGTGGAGTCTAAATCCCTTACCTGGCATTCAAGGCAGCCTACCTTGTGGCTCAGCTGGTAAAGAATCCGCCTTCAATGCAGGATACCTGGGTTTGATCCCTGGGTTGAGAAGACCCCCTGGAGAAGGAAAAGACTACCCATTCCAGTATTCTGGCTTGGAGAATTCCATGGACTGCATAGTCCATGAGGTTGCAACGAGTCAGACGTGACTGAGCGACTTTGATTCACTCACTCACTCACTCACAATTGAATCCCCTCTGCTTTTGCAACCCTCTCTCACCACCTTCCTATGTGAACTCTTCATTTAAAGCAAAGTTGTCTACTGGACTGAACTTCTCAGCAAATAATGCCTTCTCTTACCCCTATATTTCTGCTCGCAAAATTCCCTGGGTGAACATTCTTCTCCTACTTAGGGTCATCTTCCAGGGTCCAGTTCTTGAAACAAGCCAGCATTTACGGTCGGATGCTGCTTGGTATGGTGAAAATCTGGTTCCTATCTTATCTTTCAGCTTCTTTGTACTTTCCAGTCTGATGAGAACCCCACAATGTATTCATGTTTGTTCTGAGGGCTAGCAGATTTACTTGCAGAGGGTAGGATCACAATGAATAGGTCATTTGATTGAAAATAGTTACAGTGAGAAGGAAAATGGAAGGATAATTGCTAATACTACTAGTAGTAATTAAAGGAGAGAGGGCAGACAGACAAAATAGAGCTGACAGAAGGGAAAAAAAAAAGCAGGTAGACAAGGAGGAGTGAGATAAACCTCACTTTAATTCAGAGAGATACATTTTTTGTTTTTCATTGAAATGCTTATTAGCATGCCAGGGCCTTCAGTATTAGGGAAATGAGTCTGTCTGCTTTCATTTAAATATTCGAAAGCTAAGATTGGAAATAAACATTTACTTTCCCATGGAATGCCACAGATTTTGTATTGTATCAAAGAATGTGTTCAGGTTTTTAAAAATCATTTTGGAAACTCCAGGGTGTCTATCAATTTTCCAGTTATACCGGTGAGTCTCTTTGACATTCACATTCTATCATTTTTGCTTAATCTTTGTTATTTGAGAGATTAGGTCTGTCTTGTTTCACAATACCTTAAAGATTTTATTTGAGAGCAGCATTCATTTCATTGTGTATACATTTTTTTTTCACATCAAAGTTATCATTTTCTCATATCCAATCACTTTTGGTTTTATTTTAATTGTCTCACAGTGGGGATTACATGTAGAAGAAACCAAACTAAGAGTGAAAAATTCATCAGGAAGAAATCAGTTTCTCCCTATTACCAGCTTTTAAGTTGTTCTTATCAACTTCTAGAGCCTTAATTTTGAGCTTAGTCATCTGAAATGCCTACTGCAGCCAGGTTAGGCTGCTACTCATCATGTTACTGCTAGTTCAACGCCAGCTCGTAACAGCTTTTCTCAGGCCAGATACAACGAAGGCTAAATGTGATTTCTAGGCTGTTTTCCACTTTTGCTTACTCCTAAGGTTCTAGTCAGTAAGAGATTCAAACATCCTGAAGCCCTTGTGATACATGCCCTTGCGTAAGTGGGATAAAATTGACTTTATGACTTTTTGAATTTGCATCATTTCTCTGTGGCAATGAGATTCCAAACTTTTCATCTGCGCCTGCTTCATGGTGACAGATATTAAAATGGTGATTCTTGGAATCTGGCTAACAGCCATGTTTCTCGCCTTGCTACCATTGGAGGGCATTTCTAATAGAGGGGGTGTATTGGGAGGCTTCTTGGGAAGCTGTTGAGCAAGATGTATTATGGAAGAAGTTTCCAGAGTGATGGTAAGTTTAGGATGAAAGAATACAGAACGCACTTGCATTACTGACAGTTTTGGTATTAGAAAGTTAAAGTAGAGCATGAGAAAACAGCAGTGGAGGTGGGGGGTGGGAAGGTAGGAAAGATGTTTCAGGGAGGGGCATCAGCTTACGCAGAGACCCAGAGGCAAGAGAGAGCTGTGTTCTGGGAGCTGTGAGTGTAGGTAGAATGCAGTGTGGGATTTGGGAGCTGGAGAGAGAGAATTCAAGAGAGATAAGCCAAGGGCTCTGTACATAACGAGATGATGCTGAGGCTTTTTGCTGCAGAGACCTGGCTTCATGAAATGGAAATATTTAACAATAGCGTGTGCCTGAGGATTCAGTTCAGTAACCTGTTTCCTGGCTTAGCACTTAGAAGAAGCTTAAGTCAGGGTGGCTCCTAGCCTGTACAGAGCCTCTGCATGAATTAGAAATAGGTCCTGGTGGATGATGTCCCAGTTATCTATTGCTGCAGAACCAACCACTCAAAGCAGAGTGGCATTAAAAAAACACAGCATTTTATTATGCTCCCAGACTCTGTGGGTCAGGGAATTAGGCTGGGCCAAGCAGTGATGGCTTGCCTCCACTCCACAGTATCTAGGGCGTTGGTGGAAAGACCAGAAGAGTGCAGGTGACGCAGTAGCTCAGGACCCTTTGGAGCTGTCTTCCCATTCATGTTTGCTGGTGATGCTGGCTATTGACCAAGACCTTAGATGTGACTGTGAGGCTGAACACCTGCCAGTGGCAACTCCGTGCTGTCTGACCATCCTCAGGGCACAGCGGTCATTTTCCGAGAGGGAATGTTGCAAAATGCAGGAGGAGGAAGCCGCCACTTTGTCACTTCCAATATTCTACTGATAGAACAGTAAAGAGCTTAGGTTCAAAGGGAGTGGAGTATAGATCTCACTTTCTGACAGGTGGAATATCAAAGAATTTGGAAGCAATTTAAAAAATCTCCACCTGTTGGTTTTAGGCTTAGTGAAATAAGTCAAACGGAGAAAGACAAATGCTGTATGGTTTCACTTATATGTGGAATCTAAAAATAAAACAAAGGAACGAATAAAACAGAAACAGACTGGCAGATACGGAAAACAGACTGGTGGTTGCCAGAGGGGAGGTGGGTAGGGAAGGAGAAAAATGGGTGAGGGGGATTAAGAGGTACATACTACCAGGTGGATAAGTTACAGGGGTGTAATATACAGCAAAGTTAATATAGCCAATATTTTATAATAACCTTATACGGAGTATAATCTATAAACTACCAATTATTATGTTGTATATCTGAAACCAATATAATGTTGTAAATCAACTATATTTCAACTAAGATAAATAAAAATAGGCTTCCCTGGTGGCTCAGATGGTAAAGAATCTGCCTGTAACACGGGAGACCTGGGTTCTGTCCCTGGGTCAGGAAGATACCCTGGAGAAGGGAATGGCAACCCACTCCAGAATTCTTGCCAGGAGAATTCCATGGACATAAGAGCCTGGCAGGCTACAGTCCATAGGGTTGCAAAGAGTCAGTCATGACTGAGTGACTAACACTTTAACTTTTAATAAATTAAAAAATAAGGTCACTATTTAGAAAAGATGCTCCCATGGTACAGATATATCCCTTGAGACAAGAAAAAACTACCCCTTTCTCCAAATTTGTGAAGTGCACATCAGGGAACACTGTCGGGATCCTGCCTTACTCAAACCTTCATTGAGAGCCTTTGTCCAATTCATAGCCTGCACAACTATACATATCGGTCCTGGGCCTAGTGAATCTTAGGTCCTCACCTTCCATGACTTCTCCAAATCAAGAGAAAAACAACCTTTCTCCGTGCAACTCTCAGCTTTGCTTTCTACGTCTTTTTTTTTTTTCCCCTCCTTGGAACTGATGCCATTTAATTAAAGTTATTTTCTGACATGTGGCTTTTGCTGATCCTGGGCTTTTCTTGCTTGGTCGTTTTAAAGAGGACTTCACATTACCTGTCACTGAATAGTCTCATTTTCTACTCTACCGCCATCTCTTCTTGTAACATACTTCAAACTATTCAAATAGTGGGTAAGTGTTTCTGAAAGGCCCAGTTTCAGTCATTTGTATTTTATTTTTGGATTTTTTTTGGGGGGGGAATAAAGTATTTTAAAAGTGCTAATTCTCTCTTCTCTTAAAAACTTAAAAGTTTTAAATATTTATCATCTCAGAGAAGTTTTTAAAATTCTTTCAAGTTCAATCACTTATTATAATATGTTTGAAACCTTCCTTAGATCTTTTCTGAAGAAATTAGTATTAGGAGAAAGTAGGCAAGGAAATGAATTAAAGATAATGTGTACTGGTGAGAAATGGTTACTGAGATAAAAGTAATTGAGCTATAGGGGCTTCCCTGGTGGTTTTATGGTTATGAATCTGGCTACCAATGCAGGAGACATGGGTTTGATCTCTGGTTCTGAGAAGGTCCCACAGGCCTCGGGCAACTAAACCCATGCACCACAGCTACTGAGTCTGTGTGCCTAGAGCCTGTGCTCCCCAAGAAGAGAAGCCACTGAAATGAGAACCCCACGCGCTGCAACTAGAGAGTAGCCCCCACTTGCCTCAACTAGAGAGAAGGCTCTTGCACATGACGAAAACCCAGCGCAGCCAAAAGTAAAGAAGTGCATATATAAGTAAATCTTTAAAAAGGCAACTGAGCAGTAAATGGGCAAATGGGAAGAAGGACTGGAATAGCATATTCTTAACTCTATTGCAGAAAAGATGGGCAGGTGATGAAGAGAATTTGGGGCAGAACACCATTGTGTGCCAGGCACAGCTGGTCCTGTTAGCCAGGGAGAGCTTGGGTACCGCATGGGTAGAGGAGGAAGTCAGGGAGAGAAGGGAAAGGGGCATTATTTTAGGAACAGAGGACATTCAAATAAACAGTACATTTACATATAACGCATACTAATAGATTGATTAGCAATACTAGAACCTGTATATTATTGTGCGTTTTATTTCCTGGCTGTAAATCATCTAAATTCTGAAGTTGGGTCAGATTCTTATTTTATGTAGAATATAAACTACATAACTATCCAGCCAATACCAGACCTGTAATAAGACATTAAAGTATGGAGTAAAATTCAATCGTAATTTCTAACCAATGGCCTTTGCAGTCAAAGTGCCTTTATCCTTTTATGGATCCATTTTTCTTTCCTTCCTTTCTTTCCTTTTTTTAAAATTATGTGTCTATTTATTTTTCTGCGCTGGGTCTTAATTGCTGCATGTGAGCTTTCTCTGTTGCATCGAGCAGGCGCTACTCTTCATTGCAGTGCACGGGCTTTTTGTGGCAGTGGGTTCTCCTATTGTGGAGCACAGGCTGTAGGTGTGCAGGCTTCGGTAGCTGCAGGACACTGGCTCAGTAGTTGCTGATCGCAACTTGTGGCCCGCGTGCTTAGTTGCTCTGCAGCATGTGGGATCTTCCTGGACCAGGGATCAAAGCCATGCCCCCTGCATTGACAGGCAGATTCTTAATCATTGGACCACCAGGGAAATCCTTCACTTTCCTTTCTAGATGAGGAGATCTTGAAAAAAAGAAGGAAAATTACTTTAGGAGTCAAAAGTATGAAAACTAGCTTTAGATTGTCAGAGAATATTCAAATTCTAAGAATGGTAGTGTTTTAGTCGTTGGGAGACTGTGCATGAATCACATATTAACAATAAAGACTGTTTTTGAAGCCAATGGAAAGTTTATGCAGATAACATTTCATGTTTCTAAATGCTATCTTTTGGAACATCCCAGATGAAACCAGAAAGACCTACTTAACCCAGAAAGACCTACTATTTTAAGTGGGCCCACCAGGATTCAAATTTTAGTAGAATAGATTCCCTGTGGCCACATTTCAATTTCCTTTGGGTATTCAGTTACTTCACATCAGAGAAACACTGCCTTCCTGGCCTGTTATTCCCTGTAGAGCGAGCAGAAGGAAGAGGATTGTAGAGATGAGGGTCTGAGGCAGTAGTTGAGGCTGGAGAAATCCTTTGCTGTCTTGCTCTGGTTCTCTGCCTAGGGATTGCAGAGAATGAAATACTCTCAAACTGTTCTCTAATGTGAAGATTTCAAGACATGACCTCTCTTCCTTTAATCCACTTCCAGGAGTATAACACTGTTAGATTATTTGTCTACTAGAGGACTCTGCCCTAAGGGATTCATTTTTACCCTTGCACCCTTTAACTTTTTTTTAATCCACTTAAGAAATGTGAAAAAGATAAGTGATTTTTAAAGCTTTGTTCTTCAATTGAATGCACCATTTTCAACTTGTGTTAAAAGCACTTTTTGAGGGATATGATACTAGAATAATGCAATATTTCATCCACTCAAGGCACCAGTGTTTTATGTACCATTAAGAAAAAAAAATCACCAATTAATTAGGAGATACTAGATGCCATCAACTGTAAAATGCATTTTGACTTCAGAGGTAATAAAAGGCAAAAAAATAATATCTTAGAGCCAGTGACTTTTACCACTGTATAGCACATATATAATTTTACATAAATATTGTATTATGGTTCATATATTTACTTCTCCTTTCACCTACCATTGCTACTATGTCTCTCTCTCTCTGTCTCCCTATCTGTCATCTATCTTTCTATTTCATTAATTGGACACATATATCATATAGTTAAAATGTATAATCTAATATATAAAATGTATATATATAGTTCATATTTATGTTTATGGTCATATGTAAACCTATATACACAAACTCATGAATTAAGATTTTAGGAGATTTTATCATTGTTTTATAATAATGGGATTTTTATAAAAATTTTTCTGCATTTAGATTTTGTCACACAAAACACTTTATGGAAACCCCTTTTATCCCAACGGGCAGGGCTGTAATTCATCCTTTTTGATGGCCATATAATATTCCACCATGGATCCAATTGTATTCACTTTGTTTCCATTTTTTGGTTGTTGTTAGCCTTTACAAACAGTGATATAATAAGTGTTCTGTATTTGAGCTTTTATTTCTTTGCCTAGAGTCCCAAGAGGGTGTAGTTTGAGGTCAAACATGTGTGCTTTTAATGAATGTGGACAGACTACTTACCAAAAGCTTTTTATAATTCACACTTCCTTTTAAACACATTATTGCCCTCATGCATGTTTTTGTCCTATTTAAGCAATGTGAAATGCACATGTTTTTCAAGCTCAGCATCAGCAGTAATAATTATTAAACTTTCATACTTTGCCAATCTGATGAACATGAAGGATATCTCGTTTATTTTCACTTACATTTCCTGCACTGCTAGTGAAATCAGACATCTTTGAATATTTTCTTGCCACTTATATCAACACTTCTGTGAGTTTTCTCTTCCTCTTCCTTTCATATGGAGTAAAACTGTTTGTATTCCCATTGATTTGTAGGAGCTTCCTACATATACATTATATATTAACTGCCTGCTTTTCCTCTGTTTTTTAGTATTTTTTCCAAATATGTTGTTTGTCTGTTGGATTTGTTTAGGGGAACTTTTATCATCAGAAGTGTCTTGTTTATACTTAACCAAATGTGTCTATTTTATAGTATGTGAGTTTTAAGTTTGAAATTAAGAAGATCTCTCCTTCCTCTTCAACAAACACATAACCTCCTAGATTTTCTTGAAATATTTTCTTTTTTTTTTATTAGTTTTGCCATACAATGACATGATATCACCATGGGTTTACATATGCTCCCCCTCCAGAACTCCCCTCCCTCCTCCCTCCCCCCGGGAAATCTCGTTGCACCAGCCCCAAGCATCAATCTTGGGCTGGCGATTGATTAGACATATGATAATTAACATGTTTCAATGCCATTCTCCCATATCATCCCACCCTTGCCCTCATCTACAGAGTCCACGAGTCTATTCTATACATCTGCGTTCCTTTTGCTGTCTCGCATGCAGGGTTCTCGTTACCATCTTTCTAAATTCCATATATACGCGTTAATATACTGTATTGTTGTTTTTGCTTCTGGCTTACTTCACTCTGGATAATGGGCTCCAGTTTCGTCCACCTGAGTAGAACTGATTCAAATGAATTTTTTTTTAATGCTGAGTAATATTCCATTGTGTATATGTACCACAGCTTTCTTATCCATTCATCAGTTGATGGGCATCTAGGTTGCTTCCATGTCCTGGCTATTGTAAACAATGCGACGATGAACATTGGGGTACACGTGGCTCTTTCAATTCTGGTTTCCTCGGTGTATATGCCCAGCAGTGGGATTGCTGGGTCATATGGCAGGTCTATTTGCAGTTTTTTAAGGAACCTCCACACTGTTTTCCATAGTGGCTGTACTAGTTTGCAATCCCACCAACAGTGTAAGAGAGTTCCCTTTTCTCCACATCCTCTCCAGCATTTATTTCTTGTAGATTTTTGGATGGCAGCCATTCTGACTGGTGTAAAGTGGTACCTCATTGTGGTTTTGATTTGCATTTCTCTGATAATGAGTGATGTTGAGCATCTTTTCATGTGTTTGTTAGCCATTTGTATGTCTTCTTTGGAGAAATGTCTGTTAAGTTCTTTGGCCCACTTTTTGATTGGGTCGTTTATTTTTCTCGAATGGAGCTGCAGGAGTTGCTTGTATATTTTTGAGATTAATTGTTTGTCCGTTGCTTCATTGGCTATTATTTTCTCCCATTCTGAAGGCTGTCTTTTCACCTTGCTTATAGTTTCCTTTGTTGTGCAGAAGCTTTTAATTTTAATTAGGTCCCATTTGTTTATTCGTGCTTTTATTTCCAATATTCTGGGAGGTGGGTCATGTAGGATCCCGCTTTGGTTTATGTCGGAGAGTGTTTTGCCAATGTTATCCTCTAGGAGTTTTATAGTTTCTGGTCTTATGCTTAGATCTTTGATCTCAATTAATATTTTCATGTTTATGTCTTTTTTGTTGGTGTCTAGTCACTAAGTCATGTCCGACTCTTTTGTGACCCCATAGACTGCAGCCTGCAGCCTGCCAGGCTCCTCTGTCCATGGGATTTCCCAGGCAAGAATACTGGAGTGGGTTGTCATTTCCTTCTCCAGTTTATGTCTTTAATGCATATAAAATTTGTTTTGAAATATAGTGTAAGATGTTAGTCCAAACAATTTTTTTCCATGTAGATAACCAGAATAATTTATTGAGTAATACGTTTTTTATCCAATGCAAGGAAATGTGACCCTTGTCATTTATTAAATCCTCATATGCTGGCTTCTGGTTCTTGATTTTCTGTTATGTTTCAGTGATTTAATTTTCTGTTTCTAAGGTAATACCATATTCTCTTTATAGTACATTCTGATCTGGTAAACGAAGATCTTTTTAATCCTTTTCTCAACTTTTCTTAGATATTTATTCTTTCATATAAAATGTATGAATAATTAGAGTCAAAATTTTAAAAATATCAGAACTTTAATTGAAGTTGCATTAAAATTATATAGGTGCATAGATAGATATTTATATAGACATTTTCATGGCAGTAAGTCTTTTCTGATAACAGACCGATTTTTAAGTGGCATTGTATCAGTGTGAATTTTTCCACTATGTTATTACAATTTAGTATTATATTAAAGCTAGATTTAACTAATGAGATCTCCTTCATTTTCTGTGGCCTAGGATGGCTGAAATAACCCTGTTTATCAGATCTCAGTGCAGGGTTTGTTTCTTTTGAGACCCTTCTCTGTAGCTTGTAGGTGGCCACCTTCACATGGTCTTTCCTCTGTGCACATGGATCACTCGTATCTCCTTTTGTGTCCAAATTTCCTTACTCTCAGAAACATCTCACTCTCTCTGTCTTTACTATTATATATATATATATATATATATATATATATATAGTATATTATCATGCTTAATTTATTTTTTGGCATCCTCACTGGGACTCAGATCTGGTTTTTGGAGCTCTGAAGTGCTAGCATCTCAGGAAGTAAGTGATAGAAGGCAATGTGGTCTGTCTGCTAGGCAGTTGGCTTGTTTCCAGCCTTGCACAGAGGCACCTGGAAGAAGCCTCTCGTCCCAGTTTTTCTTAGACTCCGCGGAGTCCTTAGACGTCCTGTCTGGAGACAGGGAGGACCGGGTCCACCTGCTTAATTACTTTTTATCCTGTCATCTGCTACATCTTGTCTAAGGATCCCAGGCATGCTCAGGATACTTAGAACCAACTGAGTTCTGTGGACCAAACTCCTTCTAGCATCTTCAGGAGCTGTGGTCCTCGTGCTAGGCCTCTCAGAGACTGGCCTCCTATAGTCTTGCTCATTTAGCTCCTATGTAGAGAACTTGAACCATCCTTTGAGGTCTAACTCTGAGTGGAGGCCTCATTTCCACCCAGCAGTTGTTGAACCTGAAAGAAGCAGATAGACTACAGTTGGGACTACATCTGTAACAAACCTTAGCAAGGTGGCCATATTTTCAGAGTTCTTAGAGGCGTGTCTTAAAATGGTGACATTATAAATCGGCAGTCTGAGCAAAATCTAGAGAGTTCCCTAGCCTTTTAAATCAGAAGTAATCAGTCTGGGCTGATTCTTTGCCTTAATGCGCATTGGCAATGAGGCTCAAATGCCAAATGGTGGGTTTTTTTTTTTTTTTTTCTTCCTTTCACATGTGTGAGAGGGAAGAACACTTATTGTAAAAGTTAAACAGAGTGACATCTTGCTTTAGCTGATGTGTAAGAGTTCTTGACTGGTCTGCTTTCCTTTCTTCCATAATAAGTAGTTAATAGAAATTCACTGACCTGCAGTGCAGACTTAATTTATCGCATATATCAAGTTGAGTTAACAGGAATGGAATGTGGTAGAACAATAGTTTCCCTCTCTCCCCACCTCTTGGTGATTCTCCAACATTTCGTCTGGAAAGAAAATCAGATTTAATACTATGTAGAACCTTTGTGATTTTAAATAATTGGACTATGTTTGAAAAAAGTATTTCATCAGCGGCAGTCATCTGTTTATTTGAAAAACCCTGGGTTGGGGAGGTGATATTGTCTCTGAAATTTTCACTTGTAGGAAAAGTTGAAGTGGCTGAGTACACTATGTACTTTGCACTCTACTAAAGAAAAATGGAAAATCTTGAATTGTTTCTTTCTCTCATGGCATGTTCTCTATTTAGAAAATCCTTAATTAATTTTGTGTGAAAGCAGACGGTCAAAGGATTTAAGGAATCAAAAAAAAGAAAAAATCTTGAATCCCCTACTGCTTGCAAAGTGGGAAAAGTGAAAATGGTAGCCTGATTAAAGGAAGTCATCTCGAAGTCTCCCATTATAATGAGATGTAAATAACAACAGCAACAAATCCAAATCATTTAAGAAAGTTTGCGCAGGATTTTTCCATTTGAAATGCGTTTTTTTCTTCAACTTTGTTCTCTTGAGACATCAGCCATTTAAAAGCATGATATTGGAACTAACCCAGCATCACTTTTAATTAGCACAGAAATGCTAATTATACTTTTTCTGTGTGATGTTTAATGTGAGCTGTCAGGGCACTGCATTTTTCACATCAGTTGCAGTGAGGTACACACGATCACCAGACCATTTTAAAATTGTAAAGGCCAGTATATCCAAATTGATTATTATTTTTAAACTACAGGAATCTGCTAGACGGTACATGAAAAACAGTGGCATTAATGTGAAAAAAGTGTGCTTTTTGTTTTCTCTAGACACAAGCATATTTCATTTTATTTGATAGTTGTGGTCTGTGCAAATCAAATTTCTTACCATTGAATTGTTTCAAATACCACATCAAGCCTGATTTTGAAAGAAAGCTACTTTTTCATGAAACAGAGTCTCTTTTGAAAAGCAAATAGCCATCCTCTCTTCATGTTATGAATTCAGAGCTTTTCATTTTAGATTTTCTTAAAGGAAGGCCTATCTGTGTTCTTGATGTAATTTTTTTTAAGTTGCTAGCTCTAGACTTGCAGCAGATACTGTCTTTTAATAAAGTCTTTCATATAAATTTAAGCACAAATTTAATTAACCTTATTTTAGTTACTGAAGACAATTAGACTTAATTCTTCCCAACTCAAACACATAACCTTCCCCCTAATCTCAAACACAAAACAAAGCAAACATATCCAACTATAAAGTCTTAAGCCTTTACATTTTATCAGCATGTATCAGAATCAAGGTGAGAATCAAAGCTTTTAAGGTCTATATTCTTTGTAAAATTTTGGGATTCTATATAACAAAAGGGATTAATTTTTATTAAATATATTAAGAAAAAATATAATGAGCTTCAGAGTTAGCCAGAAACAAGATGAAGGGAATTACTCAACAAAGCTTTGTATTTTGGGGGACACATTTTTTTCCTTAACTAAAGTAAATCTTCTGTAATTTAAAGTTGGGGGAAATTTTGAATTAAATTGCTAAAAGTCTGAATGCAAAGTATTATAAAAGAAATTGAATTGAACAGCTTTTGGTACAATTGGCCTATTGTATAATGATAATAACAACATGAAAGTAATCACTGTCATGTTTATTGACTGCTGTATGGTCCTGGCACTGTGCTATGTGCTTTATGTTAAAGTCATACCAAGTCAGAGCCATTACTGTCTTCATCTTATGACAGAGGATGATGTGACTCTGGATGTTAGGGGCTTGTCTGAGGCTGCACATGCAGGACTGAGTCACATCCAGGCCTGTCTGCTACTGAAAGCCTCTGGTAACCACTGCACTGTACGATGAAATTTATATGGGTTTAGTGATAGTGGGCTTCCCTTGTGGCTCAGCTGGTAAAGAATCTGCCTACAATGCAGGAGACCTGGGTTCGATTCCTGGGTTGGGAAGCTCCCGTGGAGAGGGGAAAGGCTATTAACTCCAGTATTCTGGCCTGGAGAATTCAATGGACTGTATAGTCCATGGGGTTGCAAAGAGTCGAACATGACTTTCAATGAATATTCAGGACTGATTCCTTTAGGATTGACGGGTTGGATCTCCTTGCATTTCAAGGGACTCTCATGAGTCTTCGCCAGTTCAAAAGCATCACTTCTTCGGTGCTCAACTTTCTTTATAGTCCAACTCTCACATCCATACATGACTACTGGATTACCTAAAGGATATTAATCCTGAATATTTGCTGGAGGGACTGATGCTGAAGCGCCTATACTTTGTCCACCTGATGTGAAGAGCCAGCTCATTGGAAAAGACCCTGAGGCTGGGAAAGATTGAAGGCAGGAGGAGAAGAGGGAGACAGAGTATGAGATGGTTGGATGGCATCACTCACTGAATGGACATGAATTTGAGCTAACTCCACAAGATAATGAAGGACAGCAAAGCCTGACGTGCTACAGTTCATGGGGTTGCAAAGAGTCAGACATGACTGAGCAACTGAATAGGAGCAACAAATGTACCATTCACTGAACTGTGTTCCTTAAATATGCAACTTATTTGACCGATCTTCACAATTATTCTCTAGAGTAGCTACTATTATTATCATTTTATAGATGAAGATACTGAGGGACAGAGAGGTGAGCAGCTTATCTAAGGACAAAGCTGCAGGTAGAACAAGAAAAGAAACAATTCAAACTCAGGCAGTCCAGCTCCCCAAAACAGTGTTTCCATCTTATTCTTCCAGAGGTTGTCAGTTTCTTATCTATAAGATGGGGATAATGGCTGCTCTGTTTATGGGAGGAGGAGAAGTAGGTGAAATTATGAATGTGAAAGTACTAAAAAGAAAAAACAAAACAAAATACAAGGCCTTAATAATTATTAGCACACAATTTTCAAAATTGTTATTTATTTGGTGAATGTATTTCTACCCCAACTTCTTCAAAAAATAAGTTGAGACAAGTTACCAAAACAGGGCATAAAAACAAGATCAATAGGAATATCAAATTTAGCAAAGGTAGAAGACAGAGCAGCAAATAATGGTAAGCCTTCACAAAGAGACAAAAAAGTGGAACATAAGCTACATCTTTTTATCAATAAAAAAGAAAATCAGGAGGATTTTTTTTCCTCGCATTACATTTAGAAATAAATTTCTCATGTTGGAGCTTCCAAGTAAACATAATGATCAATGGTTCTACAGAGTAGGCAATTTGACTGATTACAGTATCATCACTTTTGCTTCTTCCTGTCATAGTAGAGCTATTTAGAAGCCATGAAACTGTCAAATTTGGTCAGCAAGAGGGAAATGTTGTAGAGTATAAGGATATAGATAATTTAAGACTAGATGATCCACACTTAAATTGTTAAAAATTGACTATTTTCCAAAAAAGACCCCCTCAAGGGAGCCAGGTAGGTCTGCCATGGCTGTGGCAGTGCTAACCGCCAGTCATGTCACACTGAGGCCGTGTGGGGTGGGGTGCTGGATGCAGAATTAGATGATTAGATGCGGTTTCTACTATTGGGCCCAAAGTTTAAGTTAGACACAGCATATTAGTGAAGAGACTGGCTAAGAATATAAATAAGGGGAATACTAAGAAAATATAAAAAAATATATAGAAGTCAACATCGATCAAAAGACTACCGTTATGACTTTTTCGTATTTAGTTCCTTCCAGTCTCTTTTTCTCATTCTCTCAACAGGTAGAGATGTAAATTCACGGACAGTATGGATTTGTTATAGATGTAAATACAGGTCAACAAAGATAGAGATGCATGTATGTGTTCACACATACTTCCCCAGTGGCTCAGTGGGTTAAGAATTTGCCTGCAATTCAGGAGACGTGGGTTCAATCCCTGGGTCAGGAAGATCACCTGGAGGAGGAAATGGCAACCCACTCCAGTATTCTTGCCTGGGAAATCCTATGGACAGAGGAGCCAGGTAGGTTACAGTCCATGAGATTGCAAAGAGTCAGACATGACTGAGCACACACACCCCCCCCCCACCCCCCGCCATATGCTTTTATAAACCAGAAAAGACCTATAGTAAGCTTGCCTGCTTTTAGTGTAGATGTAAATAGGTTGGCAGAAAATGACATTTTACAATTTGGTATTTTATAATTGCTAGCTATTTAAATTAAATAATATAGCTATTTACATATAGAAAATAAACAGGTTGTATCTGACCCCTTTCCCAGATTGAATGTCCAGCCAGTGGTCATGTAGCTTAGTGCTTCACAAACATTGGTCACTGGATGTTCTACATTTAAATGTTACGGAGAGGTTTTTTAAACTACAGAATTTTAGATTCTACTCTCCAAAGATTCTGATTCTGCAAGTCTGTGTGCCCAGGAAGCTCTGTGTTTGCTGGCTAGGCTTGGAAATTACTTAGTGGCAGGAAGAGGAGTAGATGCAGTCCCCAACCACATGTGTCCTTGGGCTGGCTATTTTGATTTTTGGGGTCTTTTTTTTCTTGTATTTAAAGTGAAGGAGTTGAAATCATGATCTTTCAAGTCCCTTCCTGGTCTAAGTATACCTTCATTTCATTCATTAAAGTAGTTCCCCCCGCCGCCGCCCCCATTCTTATGTGACTCTCATAAAGTGCTTCTCCTACTTCATAAAGGAGATGAAAGAGATAAAATTCAAACCAGCATTTCAGCTGTCTTTTGACTGCCAACAGGATGACAGTTTTAGGAGCATCTTGGTTTAGTGATGTGTAACAGTAATGATAGTGAGCAGTGTTGTATATAATTTAATCCGTAAGCATGCCTCCACCATTTAACGTTATTTTCTATATGCTTAAAATGATAGAATAGTGAGCAGAATTTTTTTTAAACGTTATTTTGTTATTGTATATGTGCTATTCCCACAGGAGAAAGTGTAGTGATTCTTTTTCTTCTTTTCTTTGGAAATCAGGCTCATGCAAAGTGACAGGTTTAGAACATATTTCTAAATCAAAGAATGACCATTATAGGACTCGATCATACAAGTTACTTCCCTAACTACCATTTATTTGTGCTAAAATTGGCTACATTCCTGATGATAATTCTGCAAGACAGCAGTAGGATATGACTTGCCTTCCCACTGTTTGATATAAATCTCCCCTGATACGAATTGAGTTCAGCTGCAGTGAACTTAAATGCTAATGTTGAAAACATAAGGCAGCCTGCTGTTTCATTTATACCAGAAAGTTTTAACTTCTCCAGTCTCCTGTATACCCCCTCCCATCTGAAGTTAGATCAAATTAGAACCACTCCATTTCTGTCTGAAGGGTGAAATTCACAATCTTGATTTACATAACTCAACATGAAAATGGAAGAAGGAATTAATCCTAAGGATGGGTGCACTCCTCTTGTCCTTGAATAATATACCATAACAATTAGGGGAAACGGTCAGTGCAGTAGCATTTATCAGGTAGCCAACCAGTGTTTGTGAAGCACCGGCTCTGCCCAGTACTGTGTAAAGCATTCTAAAATCAAGAAAATAATGATACTCATAATGAGTAATGGAATTTGCGGAGTGCTCTGTGTGTGCCAGGCAGTGTAGTAAGCACTTGACAGCTGTTATATCAAGGAATCCTCAAAATAACCCCATGAATTAGCCACCTATATGGAGAAACTGAATCCCTGACATACTGAAAACAAAATGGTCCGGGGACTTTCTTCATGGTCCGATGGTTAAGAATCTGCCTGCCAGTGCAGGGGACACAGGTTTAGTATACAATCTGAGAAGACACCACATGCCTCGGGGCAACTAAGCCCGTGGGCTTCAACTGCTGAAGCCCACGCTCCCTGGAGCCCATGTCCAGTAACGTGAGAAGCCACCACCATGAGACGCCTGCCCCCCACAGCTAGAGAGTAGCCTCTGCTTGCCGCAGCTAGAGAAAGCCTGCACACAGCAACAGAGACCCTGCTGCTGCTGCTGCTAAGCGACTTTGGTTGTGTTCGACTCTGTGCGACCCCATAGACGGCAGCCCACCAGGATCCAGTGCAGCTAAATAATAAAAATACATTTTAAAAAGTGGCCCAAGGACTCCAAAACCAGGATTCATACACGGGTATCCGTATTCTTGGCTTCTTGATGTTCCCTAACTTTAAACAGCTTACAGTCTGAGTTAGGAACACAAGGAACATAGCTACTTTGGAAAAGGCCTCACGTTGCAAGATAGGCATAAAACAGGTAGCATCAGAGTTCCTTCCTGATTGTGGGAGATGTCAACAAAGGTTCAAGTATGAAACAAAGGTTAATTCTGGAGTGGGAGAGGTACCCAGGTTAAAGGAAGAAGCAAGAAAGGGGAAGATCAGTTCACGTGTACAACACTTATCTGATTCACAACTAGGATATTCCCCTCAAGCTTTGATAGATGAGCACTTTTCTCATTTCACTTTTGCTCTGACTCACCATGATCCTGTGATGCCCTAATATGAGGTGTGCCTGGAATCTTAGATATTCCATGTGACCAATGCTCTGAACTTGAAAGGGAGAGTGGAATGAGAAGGGATGGAAGCAGCAGGCAGGGGCCAGACACTGGGGGCTGGTGAAGGTGTCCTAAGGAATTTGGTCTGTATCCTAAATTGGACAGGGGAATGACATGCTTAAAATTGTTTTGTTGCTTTGGCAAAATTATTCTAGATGTGGGACAGGGGAATAGAATGAAGGAGATGCAAGAATGACATGTGTGAGCCTGGATAGTGGTTTCAACTTGAATTAGGGTGGAATGAATGAGGCCTCTCTGGGAAATATTTAGAGAGAGGAGCTATAGGATTTCTGGTCTATGCCGTCTTCATTCCTCCAAGACCAATTCTGTTGTAGTTACAACCACTCAAGGTGGCAGAGTCTGTGAACATTTCTCTCTTCCCTTTCTATCTGACAGTCTTCTAGATGGTTGACCTCTTGACTTTTGGACCACATTTTTTTCTGTTACCTACTTTTCTCCTTCTCAGTTTATGCTTACCTATTTCTCTTCTTTCTAGCCTATCCTTCCAGTCTCTTTTAACAATTTTCTCCCTTTTAACCACCTGTGATGTAATTAGGCAGGGTTGATTCTGGGATTTCTTTCCTTTGCTCTCTGCAGCGTCTAGTGGCTCTGCTGTTTTTCTCATTGATTTAACTGTCTGTATGCTGTTGACTCACCAGTTTATGTGGTGAGGCCTAGACTTCTCAAAGTGTGAGGCTCATAATCCCCAACTACTAGTTGACTAGGCCATGTGAACATCTAACAGACATTGCAGGTTCAACACATCTGAACTTCCTGGTTGATTCCCTACCCTTCCTCCAACTTAGCTCATATCAATAGCACCATCCACCCAGATTCTCAGTTGAGAAGCTGGAAATATCTTCCACTTGTCGCTCGCTTTTTTTTATGCCTGCATCCAGTGCGTCAAGAAAAACTTTCCATTCCACCTCTCAACACCTGCCAGTGCTATATCTTTCTTTCTTTGTTGTCCAAATTCTAGCCCAAAGAGTTAAGCTTCAACCTCTTATTTTTTTCTCCTATTTGTTGCTTTCTCATTTGTTTGCTTGTTTATTGACTACTTTTTTCTCTACTAAACTGCGAGTTCCATGAGGATAAGATATACTATTGTTTTGCAACCCCTAACCCCTAAGATAGATGATAGACTCAGTTAATATTTGCAGAATGAAAAAAAAAAATATTTTCAGAATGAATGAACGAATGGACTTGTGGTTGATTTAATGTGAGAGGTGAGAAACAGAAAGGAGAAAAAAGGTGCCAAAAATCATTCCCAGATTTCTGATTTCAGTAAGAGGGTACTTGCTCTGCTGTGCTTAGTTGCTCAGTTGTGTCTGACTCTTTGCAACCCATGGACTGTAGCCCACCAGGAACCTCTGTCCATGGGGATTCTCCAGGCAAGGATGCTGGAGTGGGTTGCCATGCCCTCCTTCAGGGGATCTGCCCAGCCCAGGGATCGAACCCAGGTCTCCTGCACTGCAGGAAGATTCTTTACTGTCTGAGCCACCAGGGGCGCCCAAGAATACTGGAGTGGGTAGTCTTTCCCTTCTTCAGGGGATCTTCCCAACTTAGTTATGCTGTTTACCATGACAGGAGTAAGTTTGAGGAAAGAAGTTAAGTTTTTTTGTTCTTTTATAGACATATGGAGTTTAAGATTTTTCCCAGACCCCCAAAGGAGATGTCCAGTTGACCTTTGGATATGTCAGACTGAAGCTTAGAAATCAGTTCTGATCCGTAGATGCAGTCTGCAAACTCCTCAGCTTAAGGGTAGTACTCGAAGCCTGGGAGTGAGTCTGGAAGATCCCCGGAAGGAGGGCATGACAACCCACTTTAGTATTCTTACCTGGAGAATCCCATGGAGGGAGGAGCTTGGTGGGCTCCAGTCGATGGGGTCGCAAAGAGTCGGACACGACTGAAGTAACTTGGCACGCACGCAAGCTCCTTTAAGTGAGAGGAATGAGCTCAGAGAAACATTAAAATTGTGAAATCTGTAGAAGATAAGAAGTGGCCAAAGTGGTAGGAAGAAACTTAAGAGTATGGACTGTCAAGAAAAAAATGATCATTTTTTCCCATTTATTTATTTATTTTTGGTGGTTGCTGGGTCTTTGTTGCCATGAGGGCTTTTTTCCTAGTTGGGGCGAGCAGGAGCTAGTCTCTAGTTGCAGCGCAAGGGCTTCTCATTAACTGTCTGTATGTGGAGCGTAGGCTCTAGGGCGCGCAGGGTTTAGCCCTTGTGCCTTCCAAGCTCTAGAGCACAGGCTTAATAGCTGTGGTACACGGGCTTAGTTGCTCCAAGGCGTGTGAGATCTTCCTGGATCAGGGATTGATCCTGTGTCTCCTGCATTGGCAGGCAGATTCTTTACCACTGAGCCACGAGGGAAGCCCAAAACGTGAGGATTTCAAGAAGGAGAGACTGGCCAATCATGTCACGTGATGCTGAGAGGTCAGGAAATTGTCACTAAAACGTGACCTGGGGGACCGTAGTGATATTGGAAAGCCATTTCTGTGGAGTGCAAAGTAGAGGTCCAGATTTAAGGAATTGAAGAGTAAGGGTGATAAGAAAGGTGGGAAGAATTTATTTAGGGCAGAAAAGGAAAAAGAAGGAAACCTGGAGATTGGATGGAGAGGTTTGTTTGTTTAATGTAGGAGAGACTTGAGCATTGGAAATACTGACTAGGAAAAGAGAAAAGGAAAGTGATGAAGGCAGGGAGAGAAAGAGGGGGGGGGGGGAAGAGAGCGAGCGAGCGAGAGAGAGAGAGAGAGAGAGAGAGAGAGAGAGAGAGAGAGAAAGGATAATGATAGAGGATAACATTGAGAAGACAGAGGTAATTGTTAAGAGAACCAGGTGTGGGAGGAGGTAGAAACCAAAGGACAGTTAGGAGTGGCTTTCTACTGGAGGAAGAGACAAGCTATGTTCTCCCAGGAATGAGGAGGGACCGAGGGCACTTAGAACTGACTTGTGGGTTCGGTCAAAATTGTGAGGGCCTCATCTGATGGCTTCCGTTTTCTCGGAGGGAGGAAGACAGATCTGTGCTAGGACCACCCCTTTCAGGGGCTACCCATGTAGTAGTAAGGACTACTCTAAAATGTTCTGTATTGCCAGGTCCTCTTGAAATACTTCCTTTTGGTGTTAATTCAGAAAAGAGCCATCTGCCTTTCTTAATGACATTACCACTCTGTGGACAGACCTTCAGAGCATTGTGGTCAGGGTAGTATATTTGCGCGTGGGTGTCATTGTTCCCATGACTAATATAAAGTTGTCTATTTATTATTCTTTTGTTCTCTCTTCTTTTTTATGGCTACTTTGCATTTCACCTTTCTGTTTGTTGCCAGGCATGATGAGCTGGAGCGGAGATACTTAGAATAATGGTTTCAAATTATAATATGAGTACACTTTTGATGCCTCTAGATAATTAATGCTAAAATTCACAGCCAGTGGTGGTAACAGGAGTCAGAAAACAACTCTAAGAATGATGCAATATGCTTAATAATTGGTTCATTTTTTCCCCCTCTGCCTAATAATCAACTTTATTTTTACCTACCATGACAAAGACTGGCTGGGGGAAAACAAGCTTGTTATGTAACAGTCTTCCTCCTTGAACCCATCCAAGTCTAAAAGATGTATTACCTGTTCAGTGTGTGACTGGGAATTCAGGCAATATTGTAGTCCTGGCTTTTCTGTTTCCATCTTGGACATAACAGTAACTACAATATCACTCAACTCTTCAAAGACCTGAGCCACAGTGTCAACAGTCCTCTCACATTGCTTTATTGTATGACCATGAAACGGTTTCAAAAACCAGCTTTTCACTGTTAATAATTAAGTAATTAAGGAGTTACGAGCTTTGACAAGAGTTCATCATTTTTTGATCCCTACAGGGAAAATAAAAACAACAAAGTGGAAGTTAATGTACTAAATCCACTAACTGGTTTCCAAGTCCATTGAAATTTCAGAGAGAGCTGGATGAGACATCTCGGAAATGGATTATTCCTCCCCTTCTCTTCCAACTGAATGTTTTACTGGAGATCTTCTCTCTTTTATCCCAGAGATAAATATGCATGACATTGGTTAGGTGGCCCTTTGGGAGTTTCCCTTATTCAATCAGAGGTTTGCAGAGCACTGAGAATCCATTTTGAATGTCAGTAGAGTCTGAGCAATGGTAAACAAGGGAAGAATCATAAACAAGGAGAGAAGAAAGCCCTCAGAGTGATATTTTTGTCTTGAAATAAAATGCACTGATCTTGAGGTCAGATTTTGGCCCCATAACTTATTATTTTGCTCTCTGACAAGTTACTTAATTTCTCTGAGCCTCAGTTTCTCACTTGTACAAAAAATGTAACAATACTGGTTTCAGGAAATCCTGGGAATTTATTTAAAGCAGTTCATGAGAGCTCCTGCATAGGGTGTAGCAGATAAATTTTTCAATAGATATTAGTTCCTTTCTCCTTCTTTCTCAAAATAAAATTTCTTTGCAGCTCCAGGACCTCTGAAGTCTTCTTTAAAGATTCATCTTGTTAGATCTATTTCTGCAACTCCCTCTTGCAGTCTGTGTCTTCCTTCCCATTCCTGCTCCTGATTGGTTTCCCAAGTTCAGATGGTCTCTTTAAATCATGATTCCAGTCATACGATAACTCCATATACATGAAGGGTTATCATGAAGGTCTGGAACCTTCAGCAGTTTTTCCATTGCCTGACTAGAAAAATCCCAGACTTTTTAGCCCAGATAGTGAGGCCCTCCATGTCTGAATCTTTTTCATCCTCATCACTGAATTCTGTACATACTCTTAACTGATTCGTGCTGTTCCTTTTTCCCCGAACACTGTTCACCCTGGCCTGCCTCTTTACATTCTCTGGCTCAGAATCTCCTCTCACCATCCCATCCCTTAGCCAGTGCTAGTGCTCTGTTTACTCCAGGATGTACCCTCCTCCTCCCACTCCTGAAAAAGGTTTCTCCCTCTCAAAGCTTCCATAGAAATCTTTCTTTATTTGACTACATCTGGAATGTACTTCCCTCATCTCTGAGCCTTGTCACCTCCTATCAGTCCTGGAGTCCCAGCCCAAAACTGCATCTTCAACAGCTGGGTCTGCATCAGCCCCTTTTGGTATAAGCTGCCTTAACAATGTGTAGCTGGGTCTGATCACTCTGCTAACGTCTGGTTACCCACTTGTAAGACCAGAAGCTCCTTCAGGGGAGGGAGGGTGCCTGTTTTTCTCTGTTGTGTCCTCAGTGCCTGGCAGGGAAAGCACTCAGTTAATATATATCACTTGCTACAAACTACCTTTCTTTACAGCTGTTTTTATCCATGGGGCTTCCCTCATGGCTTAGTGGTAAAGAATTTGCCTGCCAATGCAGGTGACACAAGAGATGCAGTTTTGATTCTTGGGTTGACAAGATCTCCTGGAGGAGAAAATGGCAATTTGCTCCAGTATTCTTGCCTGGGAGACTCCATGGACAGAGGAGCCTGGTGGACTATAGTCTATGGGATTGCAAAAGGGTCAGACATGACTAAAGAACAACATTTGTATGCATACCTATCACATCTATATCACTGAGAACAGAGGCTGAGTCACATTAATTCTAATATATTAATCTAGATTAATGCCTTGCTGATTATAAGTGCTCACTAACTAGTCAGTAAAAAATTAGTGATTATAGAAGCAGAGAATCCTAGCAGGAAGCCCGCTGCAGGCATGTTAAGTGGCACAGTATTTAACTATATGTAGGGGTTGGGCAGAGACTGAGCCCACTCCAGCTTTAGTAGCGTCTTTTTGTTTTAGTAAACAAAACACTTGTAGCAGGTTATCAACACCTTGATTTTTCAGACCTCATTCATAAGTGGCAAGAATTTTTTCAAGAAAAAGCCTTCTCAAAGCAGAGATGAAAACATGAACCCTTTCAATAACAAAAGCAAAAGCTTCCCTTCCACCCCCATGTTTCCTATGAAATGGCCTTTTGCTAGAGACATACTTTCCTCTGTTCACCATCTTTCTTTTAAATTGCCTGATCAATCAGGAGGGTGGATTTGCACCCCATCTGTGGTGAGACATTTTAAAAACAGAGATGTTTGATTGCTATGTTTAGATTTATGGGGATTAAGATGACCCTGAAGATTAAATGAAGAGAAGCAACTGGGAAAAAGAAACTGGAACAGGGGAGAACGCTGATTCTTAAGTTGAAGACGTATTGGTGTTGAGAGGTTTAAATGAGGAGACAGGTCAGAACAATAAGGTCCAAGCAGGTGGGGGAGGAGGCATCCCGAGAGGAAGCCATGTTGCTTAATTGTCACTGGTGTAATCCCAGTCACCTTCAGGAGGCTCCAAGAATGATGATATCATGAGACTTGAGTTTTAAAATCACATTTAGTGAACATCTAATCACGGCTACAGATGGGCTTTAGATCTGATCGTCCTGATGAAACTGAATTAAGATAGGGTAGAAGACAGATAATAAAGAGTGACTATGAGATGAAATTCCTCAGAGTTATTTTTCAAGATGCAAGAGGCAGCAAAAATATATTGCTGGCTAAAACAAAAGAAATTTAATCAGTGAAGATGAAAAAATATGATTATTTTTCTTCCAAAGGGAAGAAAACTGTCTTGGAGACTTCCCCAAAATGTATGAGAAGTTTCTTTAAAGGAGATCTGCTCCTGTATACCGGAAATTGACTTATTTCTGTTTCCTTCTAGGTTACTGGTCTTTCATCTGTTGTTCTACATTTTGCACTATGACTTCATTCCTTTTAGCCTTTTCCCCACCACTTTTTATTTCTTTCTAAATTAATTTTTATTGGAGTATAGTTGCTTTACAATGTTGTGTTAGTTTCGACTGTACTGCAAAATGAATCGGCCATACATATACATATCTCCCCTCCCTTTTGTACTTCTTTTCCATTTAGGTCACCACAGTGCACTAAGTAGAGGTCCCTGTGCTGTACAGTATGTTCTCATTCAATAGAGTTCAGTTCAGTTGCTCAGTCGTGTCCGACTCTTTGTGACCCCATGAACTGCAGCACACCAGGCCTCCCTGTCCATCACCAACTCCCGGAGTCTACCCAGACCCATGTCCATTGAGTCAGTGATGCCATTCAGCCACCTCATCCTCTGTCATCCCCTTCTTCTCCTGCCCCCAATCTTTCCCAGCATTAGGGTCTTTTCCAATGAGTCAACTCTTCGCAGGAGGTGGCCAAAGTATTGGAGTTTCAGCTTCAACATCAGTCCTTCCAATGAACACTCAGGACTGATCTCCTTTAGGATGGACTTGTTGGATCTCCTTGCAGTCCAAGGGACTCTCAAGAGTCTTGAACACCACAGTTCAAAAGCATCAATTCTTTGGCGCTCAGCTTTCTTCACCACCCAACTCTCACATCCATACATGACTACTGGAAAAACCATAGCCTTGACTAGACGGACCTTTGTTGATAAAGTAATGTCTCTGGTTTTAAATATGCTATCTAGGTTGGTCATAACTTTCCTTCCAAGGAGTAAGCGTCTTTTAATTTCATGGCTGCAATCATCATCTGCAATGATTTTGGAGCCCCCAAAAATTAAGTCTGACACTGTTTCCAATGGGACCAGGTGCCATGATCTTAGTTTTCTGAATGTTGAGCTTTAAGACAACTTTTTAACTCTCCTCTTTCACTCTCATCAGGAGGCTTTTTAGTTCCTCTTCACTTTCTGCCATAAGGGTGGTGTCATCTGCATATCTGAGGTTATTGATATTTCTCCCGGCAATCTTGATTCCAGCTTGTGCTTCTTCCAGCCCAGCAGTCTCATGGTGTACTCTGCATAGAAGTTAAACAAGCAGGGTGACAATATACAGCCTTGACGTACTCCTTTTCCTATTTGGAAACAGTCTGTTGTTCCATGTCCAGTTCTAACTGTTGCTTCCTGACCTGCACGCAGGTTTCTCAAAAGATATGTCAGATGGTCTGGTATTCCCATCTCTTTCAGAATTTTCCACAGTTTATTGTGATCCACACAGTCAAAGGCTTTGGCATAGTCAATAAAGCAGAAATAGATGTTTTTCTGGAACTCTCTTGCTTTTTCGATGATCCAGCAGATGTTGGCAATTTGATCTCTGGTTCCTTTACCTTTGCTCAAACCAGCTTGAACATCTGGAATTTCCCGGTTCACATATTGCTGAAGCCTGGCTTGGAGAATTTTGAACATTGCTTTACTAGCGTGTGAGATGAGTGCAATTGTGTGGTAGTCCGATCATTCTTTGGCATTGCCTTTCTTTGGGAATGGAATGAAAACTGACCTTTTCCAGTCCTGTGGCCACTGCTGAGTCTTCCAAATTTGCTGGCATATTGAGTGCAGCACTTTCACAGCATCATCTTTCAGGATTTGAAATTTCTCAACTGGAATTCCATCACCTCCACTAGTTTTGTTTGTAGTGATGCTTTCTAAGGCCCACTTGACTTCACATTCCAGAATGTCTGGCTCTAGGTGAGTGATCATACCTCATGATTATCTGAGTCGTGAAGATCTTTTTTGTACAGTTCTTCTGTGTATTCTTGCCACCTCTTCTTAATATCTTCTGCTTCTGTTAGGTCCATACCATTTCTGTCCTTTATTGAGCCCATCTTTGCATGAAATGTTCCCTTGGTATCTCTGATTTTCTTGAAGAGATCTCTAGTCTTTCCCATTCTGTTGTTTTTCTCGATTTCATTGCATTGATCGCTGAGGAAGGCTTTCTTATCTCTCCTTGCTATTCTTTGGAACTCTGCATTCAAATGGGAATATTTCCTTTTCCCCTTTGTTTTTCACTTCTCTTCTTTTCACAGCTATTTGTAAGGCCTCCTCAGACAGCCATTTTGCTTTTTTTGCATTTTTTCCCATGGGGATGGTCTTAATCCCTGTCTCCTATACAATGTCATGAACCTCCATCCATAGTTTATCAGGCACTCTGTCTATCAGATCTAGTCCCTTAAATCTATTTCTCACTTCCACTGTAAAATCATAAGGGATTTTTTTTAGGTCATATCTGAAAGGTCTGGTGGTTTTCCCTATTCTCTTCAATTTAAGTCTGAATTTGGCAATAAAAGTTCATGATCCAATCCACAGTCAGCTCCTGATCTTATTTTTGCTGACTGTATAGTGCTTCTCCATCTTTGGCTGCAAAGAATATGATCAATCTGATTTCAGCATTGACCATCTGGTGGTGTCCATGTGTAGAGTCTTCTCTTGTGTTGTTGGAAGAGGGTGTTTGCTATGACCAGTGCGTTCTCTTTTGGTCATCTGTTTTATACATAGTGTCAATAGTGTACATGTGTCTGTCTCAGTCCCCCAAGTCATCCTATCCCCCACTCCCCTTGGTATCATACATGTTCTCTACATGTCTATTTTTGCTTTGTGAGTAAGATAATCAAAGATCCCCTGGAGAAGGAAATGTCAGCCTGCTCTATTATTCTTGATTGGAAGATCACATGGATAGAGGAGCCTGGTGGGCTGCAGTCCATGGGGTTACAAATAGTCAGATATGACTGAAAGTCTGAGCACATATCCCTTTTCTGGGTCCTACATATAGGCATTAACATATGATGTTTGTTTTTCTCTTTCGGACTTACTTCACTCTGTGTGATAGTCTCTAGGTCCATCCATGTCTCTACAAATGACCTAGTTTTGTTGCTTTTTATGGCTGAGTAGTACTCCATTGTCTACATGGACCGCATCTTACTTATCCATTCTTCTGTTGATGCCCCATCATCTGTTGGTTACTTCAGAAACACCTCTCCAGGACTGATTATGGAACTTTAGTGGCACTCAGTGGATAAATTTTGGAGGCTTGCTCTTAACAGTATTGTAGGATTTAAACTACAGGCTCTGTCCTCCAGAATTTAAAGGACTTTTGAGGATACAGAGCACATATATGAAATAATGAATAAGCAGCTAACCGTAGATATAAGTCTAATAGGAGTCCAGGAGAGAGGGGAGAGAGCCCTGATGGTTGGGCCATTAGGGTAATTCCCTGAAGGAGATAGAACTTAGATACAGCACTGGGGACTGGAGAAGTTAGAGGTAGAAGAGTGGACAGTAGACTAGCACAATCTTGAGCCAAGTTGAACATGGGAGTGTTGGGTGGTCAGTGAGAAGACTGACCTGATGAGACTAGAAATTGATCACTAAGGAGAAGTGGAGATAAACAGAATTATGATCTGTGGATTTGGGGTAACTGTTTGACTGGGAAAAGAGCTATATGCTCTAAGAACATGATTATATAATTGTAAAGTTTTTATGTGTTTAGGCATAAATACATGATAGAAATACCAAGTCCTACATTGCCATTTGTTTTTTATCCTTGGAAGCCATTTTGTTTACACACACACACCACACACACACACACACACACACGTTATGCGAAATACTTTGCTAAACATCAAGCTCCATTCAATATATATTTAATATGATCGATTTTTCTGGCGTGGGGAGAAATAGCGAACTGATCTAAGCATATTCTTCTTACTCAGTAAATAGTCTAAAGAGACTAATACATGGCCTTCTGCATGGCAAATAGAAATTGCCAGATACAGAAATTCCATTAATGCATGCAAATAGGAACAAAATGATAGCTAAATGATTTAAATATCAGATTGTTCTCCAGAAATGTACATTTAAAAATATGAAGTAGAGATATTTGGACAATTAAAATATATCAGGAATGATATAAGAATGTATCATGATGTATAGGTGAGAGAAATGAGTAGGGAGAACAGATTTGCATTTTATAATATTATAAAAAGAATTATGCAGCTTATGCAAGCATTGAATTTTAAGTTATAGAAAACTTAAGCAGTAAAGAATGAGGTCATAAAATGTAACATATTTAGAGGCATCATGAATTGTTGAATAAGTAAAGCATTGAATTGAGTATTTATAAAAATTTCAAACTCTATTTGCAAACTCCATTTCTCCATTTTAAAGGAATGCTATAAAAAAATAATCATTATCACTATCATCATCACTTTTCCTAGATAGTCCTTGGCTTATTTCTTCTTGGACCTCTTTCTGGTCTTTTTCCTGTTCTGCTCTAAGGAGCAGAGGTTTCTCTGTTTCTAGAGGTCACATTTGTTGTTATTGTTCAGTGTCTGTCATGTCTAATTCTTTGGAACCTCAAGGACTGCAACACACTAGGCTCCTCTGTCCTTCACTATCTCCCAGAGTTTGCTCAGACTCATTTCCATTGAATTGGTAATGCTACCTAATCATCTCATCCTTTGCCACCACCTTCTCCTTTGGCCTTCAATCTTGCCCCACATCATGGTCTTTTCCAGTGAGTCGGCTCTTTGCACCAGGTGGCAAAAGTGTTGGAGCTTCAGCCTCAGCGTAAGTCCTTCCAATGAATATTCAGGGTTGATTTTCTTTTGGATTGACTGGTTTCATCTCCTTGCAGTCCAAGGGACTCTCAAAAGTCTTCTCCTACACCACAATTTGAAAGTGTCACAATTCTCTAGCACCACAATTCAAAAATCACTGGAGGAGGAAATGGCAGCCCATTCCAGTATTCTTGCCAGGAGAACCCCGTGAACAGTATAAGAAGGTCACCTGCCAGCTAGCATTTTGCTGGCTCAGCAGGGGTAAGCGCCTGCGGATGACTGGAGGGCAGGAGAAGCCAGGGCACTTCCTCCCCTGCCTCTCTGCCTTGGCTGCTGCTGCTTCTTTATTGTAGTCATTGCAGACCAACCTCCATTGTTCTGGACTGAGAAGGGGGACCGTGCACCTGAATTCTGGAAACACACACACACACAACCTCTTTCATTGGGTTTAGAGGAAGAAACTTCCTACACTCCTCATCTGTCAGTTGCTTTACTGTCCCCTTTGGTTATTTACCTCTTTCATCACCTGTTCAACAAAATCTCTCCAGTATTAAATTCCCCTTATTTTAAATAGAGTTTTCTTGGTTGGACCCTGACGGACGTGTTGGTTTTACATGGATAATAAAATGAATGAAATGATATAGTAGGCCAGTCTGAGATATTTGGAGAAATACAGTTATACATGTTCAAATAATAATTTTTATTTGAGACTTCATGAATCTAGAGTAACCATAGTTAACATGACAGGCTTTCACAGAAGTATTGCAATGAGATAAAAATCTCCTGGTAACTCTGAAATTATCCTTTAAGCATTGCTTTCTGGATTGTCACCAAAAATTGATGAATTCTCGAGTTCTGGATTGTATCCAGTGTATATACAATGTGAAAGCAGCCCAGATGAACACTTCTCAATATTAAATTTATTTTAGTTCCTTTGATAGGAATACATGCTTATTTTTGCCTGGGTAAGGGATTGTAATGTTTCTTCCATTGCTTAATTGGTTTGGTCAAAGAGTAGAAGATTATGGTGAATGAAAATGTCTATCTTTGTAAATCAAGTATATTTCAAAGCAACTCTAGCACTGCTAATACAGGTAATACTGTAAGAACTCTGTTAGTCTGTCATGTTTACAGTCCTGATTATGCTGGCAAGTCATTTGTACACTGTTGATCTATAATGGCTATACTCTGTTCTGGTCCTTTGATACTTTGATTATCCTTATCAGTTTTTCTCAAGTATTGTTTTAATATGCTCATATTGGAATCACTTGGCGGTGGTGAGTACTTGTTAAAAGCACAAATGCTGAATCAGAACACTAAAAATAAGGTATAGAATCTTGAATTTTAATAAGACTTTTTTTTGCCTACCAGATTTGTAAAATACAGGACGTAAATGAATACAGAATCCCCATTAGGCTGTATCTTATCCCCTCAGTGAGATCAATGGCTTCTGGAGGAAAGTACCCTTCCTCTGTCTTCCCTACATTGTCTAGCAGAGAAATAAGCACTTAGTAAATGTGCAATAAGTATTTGTAGAATTGATTTGAATCCTCTTGTCACCCCAAATATGAGAAGTAATTTCTTGAACATTATCCTAATGATAATGGTTATTGTTTTGCTTTGAAAAAATGAATACCGCTGATGTAATTATCTAGCAAAAGCAAGGTAAATCTATATTGGAAGACTAGAATGAACATTAATAGAAAATATGCAAGCATTGATGAAACATATAAGGATAATGATAATGGACATTATGAAATAGGAGTTTGAAAAGAGTAAATCATGCCAGAAAAACTTGATTGTTTTTTTTGATAGAGCTATAAGATCAGTAGATAACAGTAATGTGAAATTGTAGATGCAATCTGTCTTAATTTTGGTGAAGTGTTTGATAGTGTCACATGAAATTTTCCATCCTGAATTAATTAAAATTGGCTTTGGTGTGAACTTCTTGTTGTTTCCTGGATGCTACAAAAGGCTGCTAATGTGAAATAACAATGCATCTGATGACAAGATATTTCAGAAATGAATTGCCATATTAGTGTTTGATTTGGACGCTGTTATTTAAGTAAGTTGGTGACATTTTATACTTGGGTTGCATTAAAACTTGTTGGAATCACCAGGGAAAGAGAAATTATGCTAAGATGTGCTCAGATATAATAAATATTCATATTTTGTACCACTGACAACCTTCATGCTTTTAAATATTCTACTACTTGCATGGCTCACACAGTCTTGACTTTGCAAATATACAAGCATATACCTGTTACAAACATATTAAGCATTGCCAGATTTATCAAATTAAAATACAGACAACCTGAAATATTAGAATTCATTCTCAAACACAGATGCTTTAGGAGATCCTAAGAAAAAGTTATGAAAGTAATAATTATACTCATTCATCTAAACATGCTGGGTCAATTCTTTTAGGGCTCATGAGTTTTCTTGGGTTGATATCAGTGTCTAGTGTGAAGTATTGACATGGTCTCCAGGTAGGTATGTTTGGATGTGAATTAGAAATAGCATATTGAAAAGGACATTGGAATTTTTCTTATGATTCTGAGGGAAGCATTATTAGACAGCATATTAAAAAGCAGAAAAATTATTTTGCTGACAAAGGTCTGTCTAGTCAGAGCTGTGGTTTTTCCATAGTCATGTATGAATGTGAGAGTTGGACTATAAAGAAAGCTGAGCGCCGAAGAATTGATGTTTTTGAACTGTGGTGTTGGAGAAGACTCTTGAGAGTCCCTTGGACTGCAAGGAGATCCAACCAGTCCATCGTAAAGGAAATCAGTCCTGAATGTTCATTGGAAGGACTGATGTTGAAGCTGAAACTCCAATACTTTGGCCACCTCATGCAAAGAACTGACTAATTGGAGAAGACCCTGATACTGGGCAAGACTGAAGGCAAGAGGAAAAGGGGACGATAGAGGATGAGATGGTTGGATGGCATCACCAACTCAATGGACATGAGTTTGAGCAAGCTCTGGGAGTTGGTGATGGACAGGGAAGCCTGGCATGCTGCACTCCATGGGGTTGCAAAGAGTTGGACATGACTAAGTGACCAAACTGATAATTTAAAAACTTTCTTTGTGGAAAGGGGTAGGAGTAGTTAGTGCTGAAATATTTGATCCATGTAAGTTAGAAAGGGGAACAGAAATAAAGAAATAAATATTTGTAGTTGACTGAAATGATAACTAAAGGAATGTGGCATCTTGAGGTGATTAATAAAATCCAAAGGATATGAACACTGCAGGATTAGTTACCATAAGTATTGATATATGACATTAAGTAAATCACTATTTAAAGGGAATGATACCAGAGTAAAATATTTTAAATACACAACTCTTCTAAGAAACTGTTGGGTAGTCCAACTTTCATTATACTTAAAGTTAGATTAACACTCATCATATGCCTCAAAAGGCTTTTAACTAAAGATGACAACTCATTTCTCACTTTCTCTCATTGTATTAATTTTGCATTTTTCTATATAAGAGAACTAATGATAGTTAACTTTTAAAAACCTTTTATTTTATATTGGAGTATAGCCAATTAGCAATGGATTTATTTCATGTGGACAGCAAAGCCAATCTGCCATACATATACATGTATCCATTCTCTCATTAACTTTTATTTAGTGTTAAGAAACAGACTTTGACTAAGCATTTTTACTGGGATTAGCTCACCAAAGTCCTCCCAACAATGCCGTACCTATCAAGAAGTAGGTATTCTCATCATCCTCATTTTATGGGAGAAGAATCTGGGGCTTTGATGAGTTTAAATGATTTGCCAAGGTCTCACAGCTAGGAATCAGGGGTTTAAGCTCAGGTCCACCAGTCTCCTAACCCTGTACTCTTAATCGTGATGCTACCTAGCATATAAGTAGGCATTGATTCAATTCCCAAAAGAGCTTATTATTGTTTTAAAGGATAAGCTTCACTGGTACTGTTGAAATTATTCAGTTGACTCAAATATGACTTAGGCACAGCTCTTTAGGAACAGATGTGTTAAGTAAAGTGAGATATGTCTGCAGTGCTCAGATGTCCTTTGATGGTGATAGACATCAGTAAACCCCACCTCAATAATGCTCTATGCTGCTAATGATGTGAGGCTCGTGAACATAAAGAATGATTCATGTAGTTTTCCTGAAACTTCTGTGGATGATCTCTCAGGTCTAATGTCCCCAGAAAATATGTGCATTACCTCAGAGGAAAATGTGATAGTTGAGCCTAGCAGAAAATATTTAACCCACAGAGGATTTAAATCTATTTCTTCTGTGCTTTTTCTAATATCACTGTACAAATAATGGCATTTTAGGGAAAAATTGTATTATAAGGAAGAAGACTTAGTTTTTTATGGTACGTTCATTAGTTCTTCAATTGACTTCTCGGATCCCAACTGACTGCTTTATAAAAATCAGAGTAGCAGTTAGGGTCTCAGGTTCTGAAACCTGACTGCTCAGCTTCAAATCTGAGCTTGAGATTACCTACCTCTGTAACAATACTTGCGTCTGTAATTTACCTTCCTTTCTGTAACAACTTGAAAACTGGACAACATAAATGGCATTGGGCAGTTTCTAAGACATCATGCCGTGAAGGACAGTGATCTCTGAGACATGGGAAGCAACGAGGTGAGTCCTACAGTCATTGCTATTGACTGCCTGGAGAGAGTTTCCAAGCTAAGGTGCAGGGAAGAGGGACTGAGCTAGAATAGGGTAGTCTCCCTGAGTTGAGAAGACAGAGCTGAGAATCCAGAATTTGCAGAAGAGGAGTCACAGAGAGAGCTCTGGACATCTGCAAAGGGTCCCTCTTGAGTCTTTGAGGGTTGATCAGCACATTGATGCAAGGTATCTGCCAAGGGTAAGGGAAGAACCCCCTGAAATTAAAAGGGTAATATGAGGAGCTCTTGCAGAACTGGGACCAGCTCCTCTTCCCACCAGTCAGAGTATAAAACTTCATAATTCATGTGGCAGCAGATAGGGTATCCTATAGCATTTTGTCTCAGTAGTGAAGAATACTTAGCCCTTGGCTGGGCACTACTTTGGTCTTTCCTAGCAAAGCTTAAAAGCAAGGGCTGAAACAATTTCTCCCAAGTATCTTAACCACATTCCAGAACACAGCTCTAGAAAACAATACAACAATATCCACTATCTAACACTAAAATTCACAGTGTTTAGCTTCAATAAAAAATTACCTAATAATCTAAACTTGAATACTTACAATCTTGAGTAAGTATTCAGATTCTGTAATCCTCGGTTTCTTCATTTACACAATAAGAATAACAATAGTACATTTCACAGAATGGTGAAGCGAAGTGAAGTAAAAGTTGCTCAGTCTTGTCTGACTCTTAGCCACCCCATGGACTGTAGCTAGTGGAGGTGATGGAATTCTAGTTGAGCTATTTCAAATCCTAAAAGATAGTGCTGTGAAAGTGCTGCACTCAATATGCCAGCAATTTAGAAAACTCAGCAGTGGCCATAGGACTGGAAAAGGTCAGTTTTCATTCTAATCCCTAAGAAAGGCAATGCCAGTGAATGTTCAATCTACCATACAATTGCACTCATCTCACACACTAGCAAAGTAATGCTCAAAATCCTCCAAACCAGGCTTCAACAGTATGTGAACCGTGAACTTCCAGGTGTTCAAGGTGGATTTAGAAAAGGCAGAGGAACCAGAGATCAAAGTGTCAACATGCATTGGATCATTGAAAAAGCAAGAGAGTTCCAGAAAAACATCTACTTCTGCTTTATTGTCTATGCCACAGCCTTCGACTGTGTGGATGATAACAAACTGTGGAAAATTCTTTAAGAGATAGGAACACCATACCACCTGAACTGCCTCCTGAGAAATCTGTATGCAGGTCAAGAGGCC
>ML663562.1:35459307-35544628 GCA_007570785.1 Antilocapra americana | reverse complement strand
TCTCTAACTCAATGAAACTATGAGCCATGCTGTGTAGGGCCACCCAAGACAGATGGGTCATGGTGGAGAGTTCTGACAAAACGTGGTCCACTGGAGAAGGGAATGGCAAACCACTTCAGTATTCTTGCCTTGAGAACTCCATGAATGGTATGAAAAGGCCAAAAGATAGGACACTGAAAGAGGAACTCCCCAGGTCAGTAGGTCCCCAATATGCTATTGGAGATCAGTGGGGAAATAACTCCAGAAAGAATGAAGAGACAGAGCCAAAGGAAAAACAACACCCAGTTGTGGATGAGACTGGTGATGGAAGCAAGGTCCAATGCTGTAAAGAGTAAGATTGCATAGGAACCTGGGATGTTAGGTTCATGAATCAAGGCAAATTGGAAGTGGTCAAATAGGAGATGACAAGAGTGAATGTCTACATTTTAAGAATCAGCAAACTAAAATGGACTGGAATGGGTGAATTTAACTCAGATGACCATTATATCTACTATGTGGGCAAGAATCTCTTAGAAGAAATGCAGTGGCCATAATAGTCAACAAAAGAGTCCGAAATGCAGTACGTGGATGCAATCTCAAAAACGACAGAATGATCTCTGTTCATTTCCAAGGCAAACCACTCAGTATCACAGTAACCCAAGTCTATGCCCCGACCAGTAATGCTGAAGAGGTTAAAGTTGAATGGTTCTACGAAGACCTACAAGACCTTTTAGAACTAACACCCAAAAAAGATGTTCTTTTCATTATAGGGGACTTGAATGCAAAAGTAAGAAGTCAAGAAACACCTAGAGTAACAGGAAATTTGGCCTTGGAGTACAGAATGAAGCAGGGCAAAGGCTAATAGAGTTTTGCCCAGAGAAGGCACTGGTCATGGCAAACACCCTCTTCCAACAACACAAGAGAAGACTCTACACATGGACATCACCAGACCGTCAACACTGAAATCAGATTGACTATATTCTTTGCAGCCAAAGATGGAGAAGCCCTATACAGTCAGCAAAAGCAAGACCTGGAGCTGACTGTGGCTCAGATCATGAACTCCTTATTGCAAATTCAAACTTACATTGAAGAAAGTAGGGAAAACCACTAGACCATTCAGGTATGACCTAAATAAAATTCCTTACAATTATACAGTGGAAGTGACAAATAGATTCAAAGGATTAGATCTGATAGATGAGTGCCTGAATAACTATAGACAGAGGTTTGTGACATTGTACAGGAGGCAGGGATCAAGACCATCCCCCAAGAAAAATAAATGCAAAAAGGCAAAATGGTTATCTGAGGAGGCCTTACAAATAACTGAAAAGAGAAGCTAAAGGCAAAGGAGAAAAGGAAAGATATATCCATTTGAGTGCAGAGTTCCAAAGAATAGGAAGGAGAGATAAGAAAGCCTTCCTCAGTGATCAGTGCAAAGAAATAGAGGAAAACAATAGAATGGCAAAGACTGGAGATCTCGTCAAGAAAATTAGAGATACCAAGCGAACGTTTCATGCAAAGATGGGCACAATAAAGGACAGAAATGGTGTGGACCTAACAGAAGCAGAAGTTATTAAAAGAGGTAGCAAGAATACAGAGAAGAACTATACAAAAAAGATCTTCACAACCCAGATAACCACAAAGGTGTGATCACTCACCTAAAGTCAGACATCCTGGAATGTGAACTCAAGTGGGCCTGAGGAAGCATCACTATGAACAAAGCCAGTGGAGGTGATAGAATTCCAGTTGAGCTATTTCAAATCCTAAAAAATAATGCTGTGAAAGTGCTGCACTCAATATGCCAGCAATTTAGAGAACTCAGCAGTGGCCATAGGACTGGAAAAGGTCAGTTTTCATTCTAATCCCTAAGAAAGGCAATGCCAGTGAATGTTCAATCTACCATACAATTGCACTCATCTCACACACTAGCAAAGTAATGCTCAAAATCCTCCAAGCCAGGCTTCAGCAATACGTTGACCATGAACTTCTAGGTGTTCAAGGTGGATTTAGAAAAGGCAGAGGAACAAGAGATCAAATTGTCAACATCCACTGGATCATCAAGAAAGCAAGAGAGTTCCAGAAAAACATCTACTTCTGCTTTATTGTCTATGCCACAGCCTTCGACTGTGTGGATGATAACAAACTGTGGAAAATTCTTTAAGAGATAGGAGCACCAGACCACCTGAACTGCCTCCTGAGAAATCTGTATGCAGGTCAAGAGGCCACAGTTAGAACTGGACATGGAACAACAGACTGGTTCCAAATCGGGATAGGAGAACCTCAAGGCTGTATATTGTCACCCTGCTTATTTAACTTACATGCAGGGTACATCATGAGAAATGCTGGACTGGATGAAGCACAAGCCGGAATCAAGATTGCCAGGAGAAATAAACCTCAGATATGCAGGTGACACCACCTCCCTGCCACCACCAGATGGCAGAAAGCGAAGA
This sequence comes from Antilocapra americana, assembly GCA_007570785.1. Classification (NCBI taxonomy): domain Eukaryota; kingdom Metazoa; phylum Chordata; class Mammalia; order Artiodactyla; family Antilocapridae; genus Antilocapra; species Antilocapra americana. The sequence goes on along the minus strand of ML663562.1, from coordinate 35,542,202 downwards.
GGAAAAAAAGAACCAGTTGACAAAAGTTAGAGAGTGAAGAAGTTGGCTTAAAACTCAATAATCAAAAAATTAAGATCATGGTATCTGGTCCCATCACTTCATGGCAAATAGATGGGAAACAATGGAAACAGTGACAGACTTTATTTTTTTGGGCTCCAAAATCACTGCAGATGGTGACTGCAGCCATGAAATTAAAAGATGCTTGCTCCTTGGAAAAAAAGTTATGATCAACCTAGACATCATATTAAAAAGCAGAGACATTACTTTGTCACCAAATATCCATCTAGGCAAGGCTATGGTTTTTCCAGTAGTCATGTATGGATGTGAGACTTGAACTATAAAGAAAGCTGAGTGCCAAGGAACTGATGCTTTTGAACTGTGGTGTTGGAGAAGACTTTTGAGAGTCCCTGGGACTGCAAGTAGATCCAACCAGTCCATCGTAAAGGAAATCAGTCCTGCATATTGGAAGGACTGATGTTGAAGCTGAAACTCCAATACTTTGGCCACCTGATGTGAAGAACTGACTCATTGGATAAGACCCTGATGCTGGGCAAGATTGAAGGCAGGAGGAGAAGGGGATGACCGAAGATGAGATGGTTGGATGGCATCACCAACTCAATGAACATGAGTTTGAGTAAACTCTGGGAGAGTTGGTGATGGGCAGGGAGGCCTGGTGTGCTGTAGTCCATGAGGTTGCTGAGTTGGACATGACTGAGCGACTGAACTGAACTGAATGTTCAGTTGTGTCTGAGTGTTTGTGACCCCATTGACTGTAACCTACCAGGCTCTTCTGTCCATGGGATTTTTCAGGCAAGCATACTGGAGTGGGTTGCCATTTCCTCCAGGAATCTTCCCTACCTAGGGATCAAACTCTAGGCTCTGCATTGGCAGGCGGATTCTTTACCGCTGTGCCACCTGAGAAGGAATGTCAAATTAGCTGTGTACAAACTCCATTTTATTATTTTATCCCCCAATAAAGTGTATCCATATGCAAATATATGTAGTATATGTGGAAGTGGTTATCAGATTTCCTGATATATTGAAGGTGTCTGGTCCATATTATTCCCCTATTGTATCTGGGGGTAAGTAACCTTAAATGAATGAAAAATTTAGGTATTTGAATATATAGAATTTTTTCAAATTCAGATTAGTAATTCAGTCTATAGCTGAAAAGTATTTACCCTGCAGGGTCTGCTGTAGCAATTTGATAACATCTTAATTTCTAGAGATTGGGGAGACTTTTGTGGTTATCTGTTTCAACCACAGAGTTTTATAATTGAGGAAACTGAGATCTAGAGAGTTTAATTTTTTTTCCCAAGGTTGTGTAATTTATTTCCAACAGGGTCGATTACAAACTCAGATTTCTGAACTCAGATTTCTTTCAGCCTAGTTGAGTACTTTTTAAATGATATCATCCTGTTATTTGTTGACTTTTTTGTAATTTTAGCCTCATTTTTATGCAGTGTTTATATCAGAGGCATCATAAATATAAAAATAAGTTACCTGGTCTTCTTTTCATACTGTTTACAGTGTTAATTTGCCTTTTTTGTTGTTGTTGTTGTTCAGTGAAGCTCTAGTCAAAGTTACAAATCTGGAAATAATATTTTCCAAATGACTATTACTTTGATGGCATCAGTAATTTCATTGCACTTTGTATGGTTCTTAATAGGAAACATTTTGTCTGCATACATGTGCATTTTCCCACCTTGAAAAGAAAAAAATTAAGCTTTGTAGTGATAATAACTCAAGTAGAAACCCAACCAGGTTTTAATTTGACAACGTGAGTCACGTGTGTGCTAGACACACAGCTTGCATCTTCCCCCTTACTATGCAATTATCTGTAAATACTGTATGTGCTCAGCTGAAATGCTCGGAAGTCTACAATTATATTAATGTAGCTCCTTAATTGCATATAATGGGATTTTCAGGCTACTGCAACCTATCACATTTATCATATTCCTAACAAAATTACTCAGTTTTTGTCTAAGGCCTTTTTATTTACTCTTCATTTAATTTAGAAGAACTCTAGAAAATAATTTAATTCTTGAGAAATTAAGTCATTTGTAACAAAGGAGGAAAATGTGAAATCCAGATTAAGAGCCAAATCCACTTATGAGGCAGTTACCCGAAACCCGGAGTCCTGGTGGCAAGGTATCCTGTGCTGCAGGCGAGGAGCACTCATGAGGGAGTCAGGCCAGGACTCTGCTTCTAGGATTCTGGGCTGTCCTCTGGGGAGGAATAGGCATGTGTGTAAACCCTTGGATGCTGAAAACAGATATTCCTTGGTATATAGAATAGATGTCTTCCCCTCCAAAAGTTAGCTGCCTTGAAGGCAAATTTCTTCACGTTTAAGTCCCATTTGCACCAATGGCCATTAAGAACTCCAACTGGCATTTCAAAACTAAAGTCTCTCCAGCATAGGTAGCGTCGAGTTCCTAGTAAGAAAAAAGACAGTGGTTTATAAGAAAAGGTTAATGGTATTCAAAAATCCCTGAAAAATACCCACGCTGACCCTCAGGAGTACCAAGCTCAGTTTAAACCTGTTGTGGAGAGAAAGGGCGGAGCGGGTGCTCAGGAAGGACGGCCAGGCTCTCACTGAGGTCAGGGTGAGGACCCGGAGCCTGGGAGGAGCAGGCGCAGAGGGGCCAAGACATGGACTGACTTGTTGGCTCACTCTCCTTTGCTCTGATTCATCCTCTTTGAATTCCTCTAATCTCATTGCACTTGTTATTCGTCTGCTCAAAGCTTTCTTTTCTGGTTTACCCAACCCTGGGGTGGAATCACCCTCTCCTTACACTGACTGGAGTCCCTGACTACGTGTGTGCTTGCTTACTAAGTTGCTTAAGTTGTGTCTGACTCTCTGTGACTCTATGGACTGCAGCCTGCCAGGCTTCTGTGCAAGGGATTCTCCAGGCAAGGATACTGGAGTGGGTTGCCATGCCCTCCTCTAGGGGATCTTCCCAACCCAGGGATCAAACCTGCATTTCTTATCTCTCCTGCATTGGCAGGTGTGTCCTTTACTACTAGTGCTGTCTGGGAGGCCCAGACTACACATATGGGAGTAGCCAGTCCACTCTTTTTCTATTTCTGGGGAAAGCATGACATTGAAATAGAAAGCGTTGATGTGCTGCTTGGCGTCTTCCTGGTCTCACCTTCTCAGAGTCATCCCTCCAGAATGATCATAGCCTCCGACTGTTCTCCTGGGTTCAGTAAAAACTTCCTCTGGCCGATGGTCTCTGGCTCCTGAGAGTTTTAGCTCTGTCCTGGACCACAGGGTAGGTAGAGGAGTCATGTCTTGTCTTGGCAGCAGTAACTCTCCAGAGAACATCTGACCACTGATGCTGCTGTCCAGGAGTACTGGGAGAAGGAGGGAGAGAGAGAGGAAGGGAGAGGACGTGTGCATTGAGAAGTAGAGGATAGATAATGATACAGAGGCATTTGAAGGTAGACAATCTCAAGTCAGTGTTTGATTTGTCCAAGTGCATTGGGGACCCTCAAGGACAGTAGATCAGAGGCATTGCAAGTCAAGACATTTGAGCTGAGATTTAAACCCCTGTACCAATTCTCCCAGTTTCATCATCTGGAAAGTGGGGGTAATGACCTTTTAAAGGGGTGTGGTGATGCATAACTAAGGCGCAGAAAGTAAGTATTCATAATGCGGGCTGTTAATACTAGAAGTCCCAGAGTAGAATGTCCAACCCACCCCTTCTTAATAGGTGGCTTGTAGTTTAGAGGTCAAAATATTGTTCATCTTTGGGTAAAATTAATAGGCATATTTTTAGGGATTGCACCTAGTATGTCTTTGTTTCCTGTTGCATGTACAGTGTCACTGTGGAATGCTGCTTGTCTGGCTGCTCTATCTTGACCATTATTTGCACCACATGCAATGTGTATTTAACATATATAGAGAGGAGGGTGACCAAACCAGAGGCTTTAAACTATAGTATCTTCAGTGACAAAAAGGCTGAAGGCTTTCCCTCTTGAATTATGCCTGCAATTTTCTAGGAACCAGGTGCTTTCCTTCAAAAAAAAATTTGGTAATACCTGTCTCTCTCACAACCATCTCCCCAGTCCCTAGTCCCAAGTACTAAATAGCACATCTGCCAGTGCTATATGCAAGTAAGACAGCAAGAGTTCTTGAATTTATCTTTATTCTACTGAGAACTTTCATTCAGGTCTTATTGGTGGACATAAGAGTGATGAAGTGGATGTTAGGAAAATTTCTTACTTTTAGCTCCTTGTTTTTCACCTTTTTCAAGGATTCCTCTTGTTGGTTCAACAAATAAGAAAAGTACCAAACTGTAGAATATGTTTTTTCCCAATCTAATGGAATTGTAGCTTTGAAAATGTTAAAATATGGTGCACTATGTAGAGGACTAGCTCTTTGTGGCTGCCTGGACAGCAAGAATGTTTAGGGCCAGTGCGTCATTTGCCTGCCTGTTTGACCTGATACACTGGCATCTGAGAGAAATGAATCTCAGGAGAGTATTTATTTGGGTTACCATGGCAACAGAAAGGGGAGGGTGCAAAGATGGGTTTGGAAGCCCGTAAAGAATGCACACAAGTTGGTATGACAACTGCAATACCTACTTCTCTGAGTTTAGATGTTTCAGGGAAAGTCTAATATTTAACTTTTCCAGTGGCATTCAAACTTTTTTCTGGCTCTTGGTGGTTAATGTGGCATGACTCAGACTTTGATGTCTGATGTCTGTTTGAGAAGTTAGATTCCTGCAGGAATTCAGTGACTATTACATTTTGAGTCATAATACTCCTGTGGCAGTCTAGCAGGAATAAACTTTTTCTTTTTTTAATTATCTTGTTCTATCTTTTTGGCTTCTGACTATTAAAAAAATGTTCTTTTTACTGATGTGTACTAACACCAGGTGCCCTTCTTTATCATTCCATTATTGAGCTGAACATTTTAAATGTCATTTAGAAGAACATTATATTGAGCTGCTCGCAAATAAATGCCTTTCATGTTGGGATTCAATATGGGAATTTAATTCAGCCTTGCCCTGAGATACTGGAAAGATTAACAGATTATAGGAGGAGAATGGAAATTTAAATGACAGATCAAAGAGAGTTGAGGAGGCTGTGGTCTTGATTTCCCCAACTAAGAGACAGATGAGTAAAATAAAAGTATGTATATTGGGGAAAAAAAGCAGGTATAAAAGCAAGTTATACACATTTATTAAAATCTCTACACTAGAACCTGGGTATTGGAATCTGTAGATACATGGAAATCTGAGGAGCATAGGGTTGCTAAGACAAAGACTTCCTTCCCATCCATCACGTGTTTTTATTTTCACTCTGTCCCGTGCTAAGTCAATTCAGTCATGTCCAACTCTCTGCGACCCTACCGACTGTAGCCTGCCAGGATCCTCTGTCCATGAATTCTCCAGGCAAGGATACTGGAATGGGTTGCCATTTCCTGCTCCAGGGGATCTTCCTGCGTCTCTTCTGTCTCCTGCATTGGCAGGCAGGTTCTTTATCACTAGCACCACCTGGGAAGCCCTGTCTCAACTGTTCCTGCTCCATCTCCTGCTTCAGCTTCTTTAGATCTTGTGTGAAATATTCTCTTAGATCCTCCTAGGCATTGAGTAGGTTGACCAGTGGTTCCAGTTTGCTGGGACCATCACATTTGGAGCACTGAAATCTCCACGATGCTCCACAGTCCTAGTCAAACTGGGAAGGTGGTCGCCCTAGCACTGAGTGTTCTTTGCATATTCTTTCCTGCTTTCCACATCCTGTTTCCTATTACTGCTCTGTGTGCAGCCACTTTATAACTTGTCAATGGTCCATACAAGTGCAGTATAATACATCAGCCACTAGCTCCATGTGATTATTTAAATTTAAAGTGATTAAAGTAAAATAAAAGAAAAATGATTAAAGAAAAATTCAGCTCCTCAGACTCTAGCCAAGTGCCCGAAAGGCAAGTGGCCACCGTCTGGACAGTGTAGCTATAGAGCATTTCTAGGCTCTCAGATGTTCTATTGGACAGTGGTGATCTATCTAACAGACCTCCTGAGAATGGGGCAGGGGCACGCATGCAAGTTTTCTCTGCAATTTATGGCTTAGATATAATGTTCCTTGGACACATTAAATGCTAGAAGAACCAAATAATCCTTAGGTTCCAATTTCTTTGAATTTCTCCTTATACCAACTGTGGAACATGTAATAAGGCTATCTGTCATCCTTATTGGGGCATTTGTCAAGCAGCTATTGAGCACCTGTGCCAGGATACCATGATGAATTACGGTGTCTGCCTTCCAGTAACTTATGGTCTAAAATGAGAGGAAGAGTTGTGATAGTTATCATATAATAAGTCTCTTCATGAGGCACATAAGAGGGGTTGATGAGCAGTTGAGGTTCTCAGGGAAAACTTCGCAGAAGAGATGATACAGAACGAGGAATTGAAGAAGCAGAAGAGGTAATGCAATGCGTGGATAAGGAGCTGGAACACCTGAGTTTGAATCCTACTTCCTTACTTCTCCCAGCAGTTTACTTGCTGTGTGACTTTGAACAAGTTTCCTAACTGATCTGTGCTGAAGTGTCCTCCTCTCTAAAATGAGGACAATAATAGTATCTTTCTCACAGGGATGTAATGATTAGATGAGTTAATACTCATAAAGCTCATTGAGTAAGACGTGGCCCATGGTAAGAGCTCTGCAACTGTTAATAAACAAGAAGGGAAGGTAATTGAGACACAGCATATGAAAGTGCAGAACATGCGTTACAGAAGCACGATGTGTTAGAGAACCAGACTTTTTGGAACTGTAGGGGCTGAAATGGTAGTGGTGGGCGGTGGCCATGGGGTTATAGAACAGGGAGGAGGGGCAGGGAGGATTAAGGACAAAACAGAGGAGCATATCAGTGGACCATCCCCATGACTGGTGACATGATTCTGTAAATGACTGGAAGTTGATTTTTGTTTTTTTAAGTAGGGAAGGGAGGAAATTAGATATTCAGTTCACACAGATCTGAATCTGATGGCTGGGAGGATGTATTTGAGAAGATTGACAGCATCTGAAGTATGAGAAGGCCTGAAAGGAGACAACAGATTTGAGAGATACTTAGAAGATTTAAAAAAAGAACTGTGGGGAATGAGCAAAAGGGAGAAATACTATGTAACAATATATTAATTAACCTAGTTCACTTGAAAGTAAGAACATAGGGTTAAATTTGGGGGCTAATTCTAAAGACAGTCTTCCCTGCTTCTAGAAGATGTTGTCACAAAGAATATGCTGTTATTCTTACTTACTGCTTTATTGTAAACGTGTAAATGGAGTCTTAATTTTTTTAAAGAAAATTTCTCTATTATATATGAGAAAGAAAGAGGGAAAATGTGAGGGTGGAAAGTGGTAGAAAGTTTAACATCATTCTGTTATTCTAAGTTATTGCTTTGTCTTTGGAAAAGTAATAAAAGCTTATTTCCTTTATAACTTCATCTGTGTTCTCAGGGCTGTCACATTAACCCCACATTAGTATTAGATTTTAATAAAGGACAACACTGCAGGAAGAAAGATGTTTGCTAAATCTAGGAGCAGGCCATATAATTTTGTTTTTGGAAGGTTTCTAATATTGTTTTTATTTTTTCATTGTCTTGAAAATGATATTTAACTTTGTCAGATAACTGCAACAGAAAACAAAGGCTTTTTAGAATAGAACTTGGGAGGTGTGGACTTCTGTTTCTTTACCAGTTTACCTCTTGGTAGCATTTTAGAACCCAAAGGGTCTTGGATCCATTGATTAGAAAGAGTCCCCAGAATTCATTTCTGGGCTGAGGTATGTTGCCTTTCTTCCCGTATTATGTACTCAGTGAGTCTGATGATGATGTTACAGTATATGACCTCGTGTCCTCTGTGAGTCTCTGATGGCTAATGAGCTTTGCTGCTCAACCCAGGGCTGATTCCTGCAGCACAGGCCCCTCATTATATCCTTGGCGTGCTTATTCTGGAACCTCTACCCTCACAGCTCCTTTTGAGGGCCTCAGATTTCCTACAGTATCTTAGGTGATTCAAACCTAAGAATTTCCATGGATGGAAGATCTTTCCTTCTAATACCTTGCCTCTAAGATTTAGTTCCCCGACCGAAGATTGAAACTGGACTCTTGACAGTGAGGGTGCAGAGCTCTAACCACTGGACCGCAGGGAATTCCCCCTTCAGAAATATTTTTATTGACTCCTTAGTTTCAAGTGAGATCAATCACTCTATAACTTCCTTTTCATAGCAGGATCCTTGAGCCTTCATTAATATCAAAATATAATTCTATTAGTGGCTAACATTTTGGGTGCTGAATGTGCTGAATACATTCATTATTTCTTTTATTCTTTAACAGAACCTACTGCAGTTTGTGCAGTTATTAGCCACATGTTACAGGGGAGGGGATGGAAAGTTGGAGAGGATGGTGAATCGTAACGAGTCACACCATAGAAGGAGATGGAGCTGGGTGATCTAGCTCTAGAATCCAGTCTCTTAACCAACATCCTGTAAGGATCACTTCCCCTGCAGCCACCAGCCTTTCTCACAGGCACCTTGCTTTTAGGAAATGCCCCATGTGGTAGGAAAGTCTGCTGAGATGTCACTTGGCAGGATCTTGCAGAAACCAGACTAGCTTTGCCTTTCCTGTTAGGCATGACAAGCTTCTAAGCCTAACTTCTCAGGGGTTCCCAACGTTCTCCTAAGAGAAAATTGCCAAACCTCAGCACATAAGTGCTGAGTTTCCAGAGGTAACTTTCTCTTTGTAAGATATTTTGATAACAGTAGCTCAGACTCCTTGAAGAGGAAGACACAGTTTTATCATCTTCATTACTACAGATGAAAAATGGACCCCAAAATAGTTAAGTGGCTTCTTCAGATTTTGAATTGTAAGTCTTCAGAGGTAACAAAAATGGTGGCCAGAAGATAAAGAATTCTCGCCTTTCTCTCAAAGTCTCATAAGTTGGGGGTGTATAGGATTCTCTTTGCTTTTTCAGCGTATCTGGCAGCACTCCCAGGGACTGACCTAATCCCCCACCCCTGGGAGAGTGAGGCAGCACAGCAGCGAGTTCTTGCAGGGGCCCAAGTGGGTTGATTCATCGAGTAACTGCCTTTTGTTGCTCTCTTCCATGCAGGAAGGGCTCTTTTTCCCTCTGTGCTTACTCAGTTACACTGCTGAGAAAGACCACAGCGTATTTTTTTTTTGGTCATCCTCTCATTACCCTTGGATAAAGTAGCCACAGGCACAGTGTAGGTGGCATTTATAGTGGTTTGCAGTGGAATTGGCATTCCCTTCTGTTTTGCCAAAACACAGCTAAGAAAACTCTCCTGGTTGTGGGAGGGAATGGAAGCTGCTCACCCACAGGTCATATCCTGTTACAAAGAATGCTGCCTCAGCCGCCATCACCGTGTGATGAAAAGGGTTTTCGGCTAGAGCACCCATCTTTCAGAAAGCAACAGGAGACCCATTTACGCCTTCCAGCTACCGTTTCATCTCGTTCCTTTCATCTTAATCACTCTGAAGCATTATTTCATCTCACGATTTGAGATTTCCAGACACCCTTTTAGAGCAGCTCTTTCTTATTCCTCCAAATTATACAGAGTCCACCTCTTTTTACTAAGATTGCTGAAGGTTCCCTTGACTGTCGGATTCAAAGGCTGCTTCTCAGTCACTCTACCACTTTGGTGCTATGAACAACACCTTTACCCTTCATTAGTCTGCAGACTCTCTGTGGGTCCCACTCAGTGTCTAGTACATACTAGGAACACAGAAGAATCATCCACAGTGCCTAGGCCTCTGAAGAATGGTCTCCAGCGGCTGCCCATGATTTCTCTGACAACCCTCTGTACTTCCTCTTCCTCACTTAAATACCTCTGGAGCTGTAGCCTGGGTTTCTAAACTTTCCACCTCTGTGTTTATCATTTACATCCTCCAGCCACAGTTCTGTTTCTTTCAGTCTACTTAGTTCCTACTTCCAGCACCTCTGATAGTCTTCACTCCCAACCCACACGCATACAAGGACACCTGTAGACTGACTGTCATGGGGCCTGCTTCCACCGAAGGAGCTGGGCATCTTCTCTTCAGGCAGCCGTCTGGTCCCTGTATCTGTCCACATAGGCCTCCCTTCTGTTGACAGATATAGAAAAGTGGCTGATCAATTTCAGATGACTGCCCTCCCAACCTCCTAGGCCAAGAGTCAGCAAATATTTTCTCTAAAGAGCCAGATAAATATTTTATGCTTTGTGAGTTTTGTGGCCTCTGTGGCAACTGCTCAACTCTATTATGTGAAGGCAGCCATAGGCAATGTGTAAATGAATGAGTGTGTCTGTATTTCAGTAAAACTTTATTTACAAAAAAGCCAGCAGGCAGGATTTTGTTTGTGGACTGGAGTTTGTTAACCCTTGACCTATGCTATGTGTTTTTTAGCCAGCAATCTTTGAAAGAGTTAGTGGGATTCCCAGTGTAATTTTTGTGATCAGGCCCAGGTCAAACTGCTGTGTTTTGTGCACAGGAGTGTTACCCCTGAACTCTTCTGGAATGTGTGCCCAGATACTTTTGAACTTCTCTCTCTCCCTCGCTGGCACTTCTGCATTCCCCTTTCAGACTTCTGTTCATTTAATCTTTCCCAGAGTTCCTGCCTTAAGCAAGTCCTTTTATTTAATGTCTTTGGTTCTTTACTTTTTTCAGTCATAGCTATGTTACCTTTAAGTCATCTCTTTGGTCTTAGGAATCCTGGATCCAGGTTTGTTTGCTTTTTCTTTTCTGCCATAATAAAAGAGATAGTTGGGAAAAACATAGATATGGTGGGAAAAGCATGGAGTCTAAAAGATCTGCTGGTTATCCTCAGTTCCTTAGTTGCAGACGTTAGAATTCACTCTAGGCAGTTTAAACATAAATGACTTTATTACAGAGTATTGGATGCTTTGGCTTCCCAGGTAGCACAGTGGTAAAGAGTCTGCCTGCCAGTCTGGGAGACACAGGAGACGCAAATTCGATCCTTGGGTCAGCAAGATCCCCTAGAGGAGGAAATGGCAACCTATTCCAGTATCCTTGCCTGGACAATCACATGGACAGAGGAGCCTGATGGGGTGCAGTCCATGGGGTCACAAAGAGTTGGAGACAACTGAGTGACTGAGCACATTGGGTAATTTCTGACTTACCAGGCCTGGCAAAGAAGTTTGTATGCTGTGCAAGCAGAAGTAATGCAGCCAGCAGAAACACTTCAGAATTGCAAGGGAATTCTGTATATAAGATCTCTCTACAAACTCTATCTGAGGCTCCTCACTCCTATGCATTGAACATATAACTTCCTTGACCACTGCACTCAAAGAACCAAAGGTTACTCTGTGCTTGGCAGAGAATTCAGTCTCTTCATTTGATGCTTACCACTGCCTTCCTCATCTTGCATAGGTGTATCTGTTTGGCTGAACCTAGGTCATATATAGATGAGAAAACAGTGGAAACAGTGGCAGACTTTATTTTGGAGGGCTCCAAACTCACTGTAGATGGTGACTGCAGTCATGAAATTAAAAGACTCTTACTCTTTGGAAGGAAAGTTAAGACCAACCTAGATAGCATATTAAAAAGCAGAGACATTACTTTGCCAATGAAGGTCCATCTAGTCAAGGCTATGGTTTTTCCAGTAGTCATGTATGGATGTGAGACTTGGACTATAAGGAAAGCTGAGCACCAAAGAATTGATGCTTTTGAACTGTGTTGTTGGAGAAGATTCTTGAGAGTCTGTCAGACTGCACGGAGATCCAACTAGTCCATCCTAAAAGAGATCAGTCCTGAGTGTTCATTGGAAGGGCTGATGTTGAAGCTGAAACTCCAATACTTTGGCCACCTGAAGCGAAGAGCTGACTCATTGAAAAGACCCTGATGCTGGAAAAGATTGAAGGCAGGAGAAGAAGGGGATGACAGAGGAGAGATGGTTAGATGGCATCATTGACTCAATGGATATGAGCTTGGGTAAACTCTGGGAGTTGGTGATGGATAGGGAGGACTGGCGTGCTGCAGCTCATGGGATTGCAAAGAGTCAGACACAACTGAACAACTGAACTGAACTGAACTGAGGTCATATATGGGACCAGAGCTACAAGGGAGTCTGAACACTAGCCTGCTTAGTACAGGAAATTACAGTGGAAGAGAGTAAAGTAGGTTAATGGTGGTACCAGACACAATCATTTACAAGCCACAACCTTGGGTATATTACTTTGAATTTTCCTGTAGAAAAAGTAGGGCTAAAAATACATTTTATAGTGTTATTAAGCTTGTTTGCAAAACACCTGACACATAATAATAAGTGCTCAATAAATGAACATTTTAAACTATAGTTAACCCTAACAGCATGGAAGTTAGGTACACTGACTTGCATAATTGAAAATCTGTATATAAGCACTCCATATCCATGGTTCTGCATCCCTGGATTCAACCACCATGGATCTTGTAGTACTCTAGTGCATATATATTGAAAAAATCTTGTTTATAAATAGATCCATGCAGTTCAAACTTGTGTCTTCAAGGGTCAGCTATATATGAGGATACTATGAGCTCATTAAGGAAAGTTTTCTCATAGAAAAATAATGACAATGGAGCAAGCTTCTCACCTCAGTAATTTTAGTGTTCTGAATGAAACTCTGTTATTCTGTCTTTTGCTCAGTTCAAACAATTATCAAAATGCTCTTTGATGTGTGTTCATTGAATCAAATGCTTTCAGTCTAACTCCAACCTCTAAAATTCACCCATATCTTTTTACTCATAAAACATATAAATTTGATACATGATCACTGTGGGAAAACTGGAAAATACAGAAAAGTTTAAAGAAGAAAATAAATATCACAGGCAATTCAAACTCATTCCTCATTTATGCATGGTAAAGTAAAAAGGCATACGTGGCAGCCAATTCACGTGCCCATTGTTTGATGCTAATGGAATTGAGGTTGGGGTTCAGCAAAAGCTGGGGCACAGGCCACTGTGTTTTGATATGTGTTATTGATTTGTTTCTCATTAACAGCTAGGGAGGCAGCTCTACTTGTCATCTACATCTTACAATGGAAGAAACTGTAACAGGAAGTGACCAGTGTGTGGTTTCTTGAGAGGTTAGGATTCAAACCTGGGTGTTCAGATAACAAGTTCATCTCTCTTTCCATTATCGTATGTTTCTTCTCTTTTCATGAGCTGTGTTTCCCTGTCAAGCAGTAACATGTAGGGAACAATTCCATCACATTCTTAACCCATTATACTGTCCAGGTGGGATGTTCTTGTGCACTCTATGATAAAGAGAAAATTAATATCACACTCTCAGTTTAGGAGAGATAATGTCATGCTCAAGGTTTCACCAATTAGTTACTCCAGAATAACTTTGGGATAGTGACATAATGAATTAACAGTACCGCATCAGAGGTGGCTTATTGTATTATAATCATGAAAGTGTGAGTTTTATTTTTTTGATTGTGTAAACTGATAGAGTCTCAGTTAAATATCTTTTGAACTCAGTTCATGTTCATAACAAAAGTATTTGACCTGTGGGAAGACATGTTTCTAAATCATTTCCTAGTGATTGGTCTATTCTCGGGAGTTATTTCCTCATATACTGATCAAATGAAAATAAAAGACAACAAATGAACACCATCCAATTTAAATTTATTTGACTTTTAAAAATATTTTAAAATGCATTCTCACATAGTATTTGAATTTACAAGTGGGAGGAATTTTTTTTTTTAAAGGACACCCTAAACGTGTGCCAGAAGCAGAAGTATTCCCCTCACTCGCATTTCCCGTGATCCATGGGAGGGGACCCCCAAGTCTGTTCCTTTCTGCATCCAGCTGCAGTACTTCAATGAAGTGCCCAAGCTCTGCTGTTTGATTTAGGCAGTGCTTCACCACACATAAATCTATCCTCAAATTGACTCAGTCTCATTGGGGCTAAAAACAAAAATAGAAAAGCAAAAAAAAAAAAAAAAAACCTCTTGTGTAGCTGGTAGAAGAGGATGGACCCAATTGGTTTCTAGGAGCACTGAGTCTCTCACCAGGGCTGTGGGAAGCAGAGCTGATTCTACACATGTGGCATCAGTCCATGAGGCTGGCAGAGCTCACAGTAGCCCCAAGTCTACATGCACTGAGGGTGAGTCATGGGCAAGAGAGAAGAGAGTGGTAGCCAATCAGCAGAAATGCACCTCTGCGTAGGCATCACCTTTGGGTCCTAATGTGACTATTTGATTTCTTGTCCAGGGCATGCACACAGCTGGATTTCTTCTGGAATGTCACCATATTGTCTTAGCCTTTCTATAGAAGCTGCACTTAAGAAAAGGCAAGTCTTCTCTTTAGGAAACTAAATGTCAGCTATTTCAACATATCTTTCACGCTTGTTGTAGACACATTTATTGTTTTCTGTGAAATTTAATTGCTTTACTTCTTAGCTAACATTTTCCTTACTGCATTTCCCATAATATTAAGAAATGATCTCTCACATGACAGAAGGAGGAGAGGTAATGAAAAGGTATCAATTTTCTCCCTTCTCATGATCACCTTCTAGTCCATAGATGTCACCAAAGAGCCCCGCTTTAAACATGGTTCTTTGGTTTCTTCAGTAGAAACATTTCTAAGCTTGAAATAGGTTATTGTGATCTATTTTAAATGCGAACCAACAGGGATATTTTTTTCCTGACACCATGCTTTACTTGTGTTGTTAATAAAATTAGAAAGTGCTTACAGTTCTGAAATTCTTTAAATTTGCCTGGTAGTAAAAATAGTAATTAAAGATGAAAACTCTTCTAGTTCTTTAATTCTTGGAGAAATCACAAATTCTGAGTGAGAATTTGGTTCTTTCTCTAGGGTTAAATTCTGTCCTTAAAAACATGTCACTTTTAAAATACCAAGGGGTATTGCAAGCCTCCTTCATCTTCTGACAATAGGAAAGTGGACATATTCCCATTAACTCTAGAGCAGTGACTCTCAACCTGGGCTGCACATTAGTGATCACCCGGCGCACTTTAACAAGGACTGATTGTACCCTCATAGAGTCCTGTTTAATTAGCTTGGGGTATGGCCTGAGTGCTAGGATTTTAAAAACTCCCCAATGATTCTAATTTGCAGCCAACATTAAGAACTACTGGTCTAGAGCAAGGATTTTATAGCACATCCATTGTTTCCTGTTTATAGCTATTGAGATGGACCCTTGCTCCACTTATGGACCAACGGAATTTGTTAGAGGATAAAGGCAACCTCACTGATGCAAAGATGAGTTACATGACCAGGTCTCTCCCTATCGTTATCCATCAAGGTGGCATGAACTAATGGACAAACTCTTTAGGCACTGCTGGGATGAATCAGCTCCAACTATTTTCTTTCCTTGAGGTTCTTTTGCTTAAGGTTCAAATGCCTCGGAGAGAAAGATGATTAACTGAACTCTTAGCCCCACCTTTGGCCAGGAGAGGATGGGGTGGAGTGGTTCCCCAAAGGAAAATTGATTTGCTCGTCTTGGAAGAGGGCACTGTGGATTCTTGGCAGACAACATGGACAGATGTCCCCACACCCTGAAACCATTTTGCTCCGGATGGGGAGGATGTAAGGAACATTTCTCTCAGAAAGCAGTTGGCTCAGGATCAGACTCCCTTGGTGTCTGCTGATTTGATCATAGTAGTTATTCGTTCATTCAGAAAATGTTTATTGAATATCTATAGTAGGAGGCTCTCTGGGACTGCCAGGTTAAGGAAGTAGTTGATGGTTTTAGGATGCTTACAACCTCATAAGGATAAGAGACATACAAGGGTAAGCATGATATTCCTGACAGACCTCCAGGCATTGCTCCTCAGAGTAAAAACAGCATCAGTCAGTCACTACTTGAGTACCTACAATTGGTTAGACCCTCATAGGCCCTGGCCAGTGGAAAGGAGTTGGGAGACCATCAAATGTCTGCAGAAAAGCTTGATCCTTGCATTGGTTACCCATGGTTGGGATTTCTGACCTTCTGATGGAATCTTTTCCTGTTGTTTCTCAGTCTTTTGGAATGTGGATGGCACCTTTCTTCTAGTGTGCCTGGATTCAGAACCACCTTCATCCTCCCTACCTGCTTTAGTTGAGTTTTCTGGACTTAAACCTCATGCCTGACTAGCTCAGAACCCTTGCCATCATAATTATTTTTTTCCAAACCACTGCTCTGACTTAGTCCTACCTTCCTGCTTTTCATTGTCAAACAAGGTCCAAGAAAACAGGCTCTTTCCTTAATCATGGGCACATTTTTTTGTCTGCACCACACAGCCTACAGGATCTTAGTTCCCCAACCAGGAATTGAACCTGTGCTTCTGCAGTGGAAGTGTGGATTCTTAACCACTGAACCATCAGGGAAGTCCCTGGAGACATTCCTTATTAGATATGTAGAATATACTACTAGATGGTGGGCTGAAAATATATTCTTAAAACTACTCTCTGGATTTCTAGACTTATGTTGTAAACTCAGATATTGTCAGATAACTATTATGTTAAACCTATATTGTGTTGTGGGTTTACTTTCTTTAATTTCACCCTCAAAATATGGTGGAAACCTGTCAAAGTTAGCAGCCTAGCAGTAGTGACAACCTACAGAAATCAGAATATTTCTGATTTTTTAATTAAAATATAAAACTATAGGATCAAATAATAATAATAATAATAATGGCTAACATTTATTAAATGTTTGTTATACTTAGTACCGGAGAAGGCAATGACAGCCCACTCCAGTATTCTTACCTGGAAAATCCCATGGACGGAGGAGCCTGGTAGGCTGCAATCCATGGGGTTGCTAGGAGTCGAACAGGACTGAGTGACTTCACTTTCACTTTTCACTTTCATGCATTGAAGGAAATGGCAACCCACTCCAGTGTTCTTGCCTGGAGAATCCCAGAGACGGGGGAGCCTGGTGGGCTGCCATCTATGGGGTCGCACAGAGTCGGACACGACTGAAGTGACTTAGCAGCAACAGCAGCAGCATACTTAGTGCATGGCAGACAGTAAATGCCCCATAAAGACTGGTTGTGGTCTTATGGTTGTTATTGTTTGTATTGTTATGTGACTTGGTGGGCATTGTATATGTGTATACATAAAAAGATAAGCTACGGTTCATGGGGTTGCAAAGAGTCAGACACAACTGAGTGCCTGAACTGAACTGAACTGAACTGATAAAGATAAATACTTTACATTTACAAACTTATTTGGTTCTCTCAACAACCCTATGAGGTCAAGGTGGCTTTATTAAACGCATTTTACGGATGAGGATAATGAATTATACAAAGATTCAAGAGTTTATTTGTGGTTCCATACTTAAAACTAAGTAGCATAGTTAGGGACTAAACTTGGGCAGTACGGCTCTGTTTTCTTAATTCCAAGATAGACATTGTTTGTTTTTGCTGAACAATATAGTGCTTATATATGGTTGCTTCACAGCTGTTTGTTGAATGAATGAATGAATGAGTGAATTGTAGGTTCTGTGGCTGGGTTTTTTCGACATGCTCCCTACTACCATGCTGAAGAGCACAAGAATTAGAATTTATTGAAAATTTTACATAAAACATAATTATGATGACAATTTATCCACAAAAACTACATATTCTATGATTTATAAACCCAATTTGCATTTAAAACATTTTATTTATTATTATTTTTCCATCTTTATGATGTAATTGACATATACTATTGTGTCAACGTAAGGTACATGAGTGGTACCATGTGTAAAATAGCTAGTGGGAAGCTGCTGTATAGCACAGGGAGATTAGTTCAGTGCTCTGTGGTGACCTAGAGGGGTGGGATAGCGGGGTGGGAGGAAGGAGAACTCACAGCAGGGGGGGACACATATAATATTTATACCTGGTTTAGGTTGTACAGCAGAAACCAATACACCCACTGTAAAGCAATTATCCTCCAATTAAAAAAATATATAAGGTGCACAAGAGTTGATTTGATGTGTATTGCAGCATGGTTATCGCCATACATCAGCTTGCACCTCCCTTCCATCACATTATTACCGTTTCCTTTCTGTGATGAGAACATTTAAGATTTACTCTCTTAGCAGTTTTTTAAGTTATGGTACATTATTCACTGTAACCATTATGCTGTACATTAGATGCCCAGAACTTGTTAATCTCATAACTAGTCATTTGTTCATGGTGACCAATACCCTGCCCTTTCCTCCGCTCTCCAGTCCCTGGTAACCACTGCTTTACTCTCAGTTTCTCTGCATTCAGCTTTTATCCAGGTGTTTGCTTAATGTGATTCCTCATGATTTTACTAGTTTGAACCACTGAAATTTATTCTCAGATGAGTAATAATTTGGCCAGGGTGGGCAGTACTTCAGGAAAAGGCAAAAATAACGAAGAGGAGAGATGAGACTACTTCATTCTTGTCCCTGATTCTATTTCCTGGGCTTGCATTTCCCAGGCTGGAGATGACTCTCCCCAAAGTTAATTCTTTCATTGTCCTTGCCCTGTCAGATGCCTTTCTTTTCTGAAGGATTTCCTTAATCCACTGTGGTTCTTTAAGTGGCTGTCTTGATAACACCAAATGGTGTCTGGCAGCCGAATGACCTTACCTGAATATCCACATATATTGTCAGAGGAGACTGCAAACTTTGTTTTGGCCTTAATTTTAGGAACCAAATCCCAAGGCAGATATAGCAAACATGAAGACCTTTCCTATTTCCTGTTCCTGCTCTTTGCTAGAGATTAATAGAAATGATTGCTCTTTTCAACTTTGTGTTTATTTACCTATTTTTGGAAGAGCTGCTTATTTGTAAGTGACAGGGAAAGAATGCCAATAAAGCAATACCTGGATGAATCACAGATTGAAAGTAACCCTGCTGGGGAAGATGCCGCTGTGTCTTTCAAACCAGGAGGTCAGGAAGGCAGCTATTTACCAAAAACCCTGTAAAGCTTTGCCTTCAGTGCTAAGTTGTGCTGTGACAAAACAAATGTCTGTGATAAACACTAAGCTATAGTCTTCCTGGGCCTGGGACATTCAGAATGAGGCACACTCCTAAGTGTGGTTTTGGGAAGATGTTCAGTCTAAGAATCAGAGTTAGCCTGGTTTCAGTACTGGAGCAGTTCTCCAGGCAGAGCACCCACTGGGGCTGGCGGGATGGTGGGCGTAGGTGGTAGGTGAACCCATATGTATTCTCACACAAGATGAAAGAAAGGGAACATCTGCAGGCGTTGTTGTTCAGTCGCTAAGTCATGTCAAACTCTTAACGACCCCACGGACTTCAGCACGCCAGGCTTCCCTGTGTGGCTTCTCAAGCAATTCTAGGCTAGGAGAGAAACATCCAACTCAGGCCAGGGTGAGGTGGAGGAAATGACCTCTGATCTATGTCTTAAAGAAGTATGAGTCAACTCAGCAAAGAAGTAGGAAGAACTTCCCAGCTTCATGTGTAGAGACATAGGAAGAGAGAAAGAACCTGAGTAGCTGATAGAGCTCTGCGTGGGCTAAGATGGGAGAAGTGAACAAGGACCAGAAAAGCCTTACTTCCTCCTAATAAGGGTTTCTCCTTTATCCTGAAGGCTCTAGGAAGAGACAGGAAAGTGACAGCAATGGATTTTCATTTTTGAATCATTCTTATACAAAGGATGGGTCAAAGGTGATTGAAAACTAGAAGAGGCGGGGGGATATCAGCTTCAAAGAGTAATAGCAGGACGAAGAGGAGGGGTTTGGGTTTATGAGATGCCTCAGCAGGTAGCAATCAACAGAACTTGGAAAGTGACTGAGTGGAAGGAGTTAAGGCCTTTCCCCAGGCTGGGAGACTGGGTGAATGGTGGTCTTGGTTTCTTAAAGGGCTGCTGGACGAGAAGCAGGTTTGGAGAAAAAGAATATTAGTTTGCATCCCTAGAAGCTGACAAGATTTATATACAAGGCTGTTTTTTCAGTCCCTGCTTACATTGTGTTCATACATAATGGTACTTAAGTTCTCAGCCTTGGCTGACACAGGCCAGTAGTCCTTGTTAAGATTGTCAGTACTGATTCTCTCTTGAATCATTCCAAGACCATAGGAGCTTGAAAGCAGAGACATCTTCCATCTCAGAATGACTTGAGGTCCTCCCCCAGACATGAGCTTCGAATCTGGGGAACCAAAGCAGTGTTTGGGCTTACCGGCCTCTGGGGGTGGGGAGTAGAAAGGTGGTATCACAATCAAGCTATACCTGACAGCAGTCGATCTACCACTGGATCTACAGGGAAAGGTTGCACCCACCGCCTCCCAACTCCATTACAGAGAGCTCCCTCATCACACAGGAGAGGCCTTGGCGTTTCTGCTTGTCTTTCCTTTTGCCCTCCTGAGACAGCATGCCATAAAAGAGCCACACATCTTGTACTCTTGTCACCTGCAGGCTCTTTGTAGATCAAACATTGTATTATTTCCAAGATTCATTTTTCAAGTTTCAGAGTCCTTCCCCATGTTTCAGAGATAATAACAAAGCATCTTTTGGTTCTTGCCTTCCCTTGCCCAGTCCTTTCTGGCCAAGTGATTCTGAGGGTGCCCAGAGGGTGTTTCTCATGTGCTCAGAGGAGAAGTCGTCACGTTCTTTTCTTCTGACCGGTCATCCCAACTAGCCGTCACTGCTGATCCTGCCATTGTCTTTCATTTGTGGTGGGGATTACAATGCCTGTGCAGAAGATACTCTTAAGAATTCCCAATTGGATGTGTGGTGGTTAAGTGAAGGTGTCAACTTTGCTAGACTATGGTGCCTGGCTGTTTGGTTAAACACTAGTCTAAATATTGCTATGGAGGTATTTTATAGATGTGATCAATGTTTACAAACAGTTGGTTTTAGGTAGAGCAGATAACCCTCCATAATGGGGAGGACCTCTTCCAACTGGGTCAGTGCCTTAAGAGTGAAAACAGAGATGAAGAAATTCTGCCTCAAGACTCTAAAATTGAAATCCTGGATTTCCACTTGCTGGCCTGCTGTGTGGATTTTAGACTTACCACTTCCCTGCAGCTGGTGATCCAACTGTTGAAAATCATTCTCTCTTGCTCTCTCTCCATCTCTAATGCTGGTTCTGTTTTTCTAGACCAAGAGTACTCTGAGCATTCTTCCTTCTTGAGTTTCCAAAGAATTATGACTGTGTCCACAGGGAAGAGGCCTTTTTCCTTCTCCTGTGGGCAGTCTGTCACTAGGGCCCAAAGTAACTCTACCTATGCCTCCCTGTCTCAGTCTCCCTGAAACCTTCATGAACACTCTCCCCCTAGTATCTGCCTGTAGCTCATCACTCCACAGCACTCAGTTACTGGTGGAGGGTCAATATTCTTGCCTTTAGCTGGAACCACCTGTGCTTTATTCACCATGTGTCCCCCAGTCTCTAGTAGACTACCTAAATTTGAAGTCATAGTGTTTATTTAGGGAGTTGTCATGCAATAGGACATGTTGTATAATAGGTATAAGTAAATATTTGCAGACTGATGCATTGAGACAGACCCTTCCTACTGCCTGCTTTACTGGCCACGTTCTCAGGATCCAACAACCCGAATGTATATCAACTTGTTCCAGTCCTGCCTGTGACAACCAACATGCTCAGGTCAAGTCCAGGGAGCACTTTATATTCTAGTTGAGAGTGGAGTATGCAGTTCCTTCCTCTCTGGGTGGAATTTATCCCCCTCGTGCTCCCTCCCCACACACTGTAGTCATGCAGAATTCAGCTCATTTACCTCACCTTGCATTTTCATTATTTTTTCCACTGATCCCGCTACCCAACACGAATGGAGCCCTGGCTTATATAACTTTGTCTTAGACAGTATCTGGAGCTTCTTAGATGCTAAGATAATTTTTCAAAAAGAAAGAATGGGTCTAAGTAGGGAGGGAAAGATGATGGAAGAAAGAATGGGGAAAAAGAAGGAGAGAAGGAAGGAAAGATGGAGTTGATTAGAGAAGCAAATTCCTACGTTTAAGACAACCTCTGTTCTCTGGGAACTGCATTTAGTTCTGTCAGATTCTTTGGGTAGCAAGTGTTCTGTTAGCTGGTACATGAAGTAGTTTGAAAGGATTGTTAGTTTGAAACTTGGTACAGTACATAGACGCTAACTTGAGATCTAAGAATAACCTGAGTTCAACTCACTGAACCTCAGAAGCCTGAACTCATTTCCTACACTCTCAGTCTGGAGCAGACACTTAACTGCTATAATGGAAAATAATCCTATTGCACTATATGCTTTGACTAATGAATGTGTGGGATGGCGCTCCTGTGACGGCGGTGCACATGGCTTTAATGTGGCTAAGCGGAACTGATGTCTCTGTGCAGAAATCTGGTGTTAGAATTGTCGCGTTTGCAGCCAGATCCTAGAGAGACTCAGAAGGAAGAATCAACCACAATTAGAATGTCAAATCACACTTCCCCTCTTCAAATTGCATTTCTAAAAATAAGATAATGAAAATATGTATTTGTGTGGGAGAGGGCTTATTGTACAAAGCTGCAAATAAGACACAAGGAAATGTCTGTGCTCAGATACCCCATTCAGGAGGAGGTTTTCACTGCAGGGAGCTTCTGTGCCATGAAGAAAGCTGCATAATGTGCTCTTAGCACAAAAGCTTTGCAGCCAAGAAAGCTGATTGCATTTCCAAGCCTCTGGAATAAAAAGGCATGCAGACAACATTGTTTTTCCGGTTAAGGCCAGTCTTTCCTTTTCCCTGTCATTGGATTTCAGACATTCTTTAAAGGGGCTGAGGAGAGACTTACATGGTCTATTAAACCTTACTGCAGTTTTTAAGCCTTTATAAAATGGTTCATTATTGAATACATTTGGTGGCCACTATGTAATGGAAAGCATCTAAGACGTCAAAGGATCACTCCTATACTTTCTTTCCTCCAGCTTCCTATTGTGTAGATAAAACCAAGTATAGTGAAAAGGTTTAAGGTTGCTGCTGATGGCAAAGGAAAGAATCAACTGATTTGTGAGATTCCTTCCTTTAGGAGGTTATTCTTTGATAGTGAGAATTATTTGAAGTAATCTCTGTCTTTTGGAATGAAAATATTAAGTGGAAGGAGAGGTTTGGGGGACACATATTCTTGAGATATAGTTTTTATTTGGGGAGTTGTAATGAAATAGAATCATTTTCAGACTCAGGAATAGACTCTTGGAGTGCTCTTTTTCTTCCTTTTTGAAGGCTAATGTATTCTTAAGGACTATAAGATTTCTCTGACTCAGGATGGGAGTAAGGAAACTATTCATTTGGAGCAAGGTGCAGCTAATGCTATTTTAACAGTTAAAACTTACTAAGAGATAATCAATGTGCAAGGAATTGGTGATAAGTGGTTGAAATACTCGCTGCTTTGGGAATTAATGACAGATATTTGAAAATGTAGGCTTTTCATTGCTTCCTGCATTTCGGTGTTGCTATTTCAGATAACTTTTCTTCTGCCTTAAAAGAAAAGATCCTCTTAGTAATTTTATTTTTTAGCTCAGGTCTGCTAGAAATGTATCCTTTCCTTTCCATATTTTGGGTTTGTCTTGAAATATCTTACTTTTTACTTTTGAGTATTGTAATCTTGGTGGTTGGTTTAACACTTTAAAGATGTCATTCCATTGTCTGCTAGTTTTCATCTTCTCCCATGAGAGTTAGCTGTTTTCCTACTGTTACTGTAATAGATAATGTACTCCCCACTTCTGCTTTTAAGAATTTTGAATTTTTCTTTGGTTTTTAGCAGTTTGATAGGATATAGTTTGATGTAATTTTCTTCACATTAATTTTTTTATTTAGAGTTATCAGAATTATTAAAGCTATAAATATTGTCTTTCATGAAAATTTTTGGCCATTTGTGAAGACAAGTATTATTTTTGTTCTATCACTATTTTTCTTTTGGGATATCAATTACATGTATGTCAGACTTTTTTCGTTGTTTGATATGTGTTTATGCTAGTTTGTATTTTTTACACTTTTCCTGTCTGTTCTTCATTTTGGGTATTTTTATGGACCTGTCTTCCAATTTATGAATTTTGTCTTCTGCCATATTAAATTCATCTAATAAATTCTTAATTTCAGTAATTGTATTTTTAGCTCTAGAATTTTAATTTGACTCTTTACATTTTAATTCTTTATTAAAATTCTCCACCTTTTTATCTATTTAAGATTTTTTTCTCCTTTAGTTTCTTGAAGTTATAACTCATAGTTATTCTAAAGTTTCGTTTAGCTCTAATATCTGGATCAGTATGGACCGATTTCCATATTTAGTTTTTCTTTGGCTTTTAGACATGTTCTGTCTTTTGGCATGTCTAGTAATTTTTAAATTAAATTTCAGGCATTGTATGTAAAAACAAATTGTGGTCTCCAGAGAATATTATCTTCCTATAGTCAGAGTTTATCTTTCTTCTATTAGGCAAAGTTGAGACTCTTTCTTAATTCATGTAAAGACTATGTTTCAGTGTTGGTAAAGCTCACTCTACTGCTGGTTCACCCCTGTCCATGAGGCCTAACATTCTTAAGAGCTTAAGAAGTTCACTGGGTCCCTCTCCTAGGCAGAGTCTAAACTCTAATCCTTTTTTCCTTAACAAATGATATTCCTAAAAACTCTGCACTGCTTTTCGGTTTATCTGCTTAGCTTCTAAGCCTCCTCGCCTGGCTTCAGAAATTGGCATTTATATTAAGGAAAGAGCTGGCTGTATAGCAGGCTTAGTTCTCTATTCCTCACCTTGTTACCAGAAACTTGGCTCTTGAAGTATCAAATTTTGTCTCTTAAGCCTTGTAAGACAATGAAAAATTCTGCTCATTTTTCTGTCCCTAGCAGTGGCCTTCTGCCTGGCTGCAGCCTAGATTTGCATTCATTTGCCCCAAATCCAGAATCATCCAAACAATTGCACAGTGTCAGTGTGTTTTCTAGTCCTTTCCTTCCCATAATCTTGTAATATCTTTTGGCCTCCCTACCATACATGCAGCACACACACAGACTCGGACACACATGCATCTCTTCACCATGTGCGATTGTAGTTGCTGGTGTTTCGTTGCTAAGTCATGTCCGACCCTTTTGCAACCCCATGCATTGTAGCCCTCCAGGCTCCTCTGTCCATGGGATTTCCCAGGCAGGCATACTGGAGTGGGTTGTCATTTCCTTCTCCAGGAGATCTTCCCAACCCAGGGGTCAAACCAGCATCTCCTGCACTGGCAGGTGGATTCTTTACCACTGTGCCACCTGGGAAGCCCTTCAAGCATTTTATGTACATTCAATTTCATCTTCACAAAAACTTAGAGGAAGACATTGTACATTCGCTCCATTATGCCTTCACCTCACAAAGAGGTTAACTAATGTTGCAAGGTCACATGGCTGTAACAGTAAGTGTTAGAACAAAAATTAATGATTTGGGAAACTGATATTTTAGAAAAACTCTTCCTGTTTTAGTGTGCAGGAGGGAGAGAAGGGTGAAAGTCTGGAATCAGGGCAGTTGATGAGAAGCTATTGCAACAGTCAGGGCAGTGGTATATCACGGGCGTTAAGGTCCTGCAAACTACAGCAGACATCTCGAAGTGTCAGAGATGATGCCAAAGCTTTCAGTCCCTGCATCTGGGAGAAGATTACAAATTCAGAGAAGCAGCCTATTGGGAATGATGCTCTAGGAATAGGAAGTTGCATTGAAAACAAGTTTGGGTCTGACTGTATCTTAAAATCACTGCAAAGACCTGCAATAAACCATACACAATCATGTCACAGTCATGCATAATCAATAGGTAATTCTCTAGCAGTTTCTAATCTCAGGAAATGGTTGATAATCAATGCCTATATTTAGTTGTTTATGTTGCAAAGTCAAGAATATTGTGAAGTGATACTGAATTGAGGCCAGTGAAGACTCTGGAAAGATCTAAATTTAAAGATCCTTTCTTAAATATCTGATGGAGAGAAACCCACAACTTGGAAGCAGGCCCTGGACTTATCAAAATCAGATTTTAAAAGAACACAAGACCTCCTAATATCTGTGGCAGGCAGGATAACAGCATCCACCGCCCTGCCACTCAAGATGTCCACAGTCTAATCTCCAGAACCTACAAGTATGTTAGGTTATTTGTTATTAGGTTATTTGGCAAAGGGCAATTAAGGTTGCTGGTGAAATTAAAATTGCTAATCAGCTGACTTTAATGAGGGCAGGTGTCTTAGTTCAGGGGTCTCCAGCCTCTGGGATCTAATGCCTGGTGTTCTGAGGTGGAGCTGATGTAATAATAATAGAAATAAAGTGCACAACAAATGTCATGTCCTTGAATCATCCTGAAACTGTCCACCCCACCCTGGTCCATGGGAAAATTGTCTTCCACAAAACTGGTCCCTGGTGCCAGAAACACTGGACCACTGCCTTAGTATATCCAAGTGGGCCCAGTGTCATCACTAGAGTCCTCAAAGGGAACAGAGAAAGGCAAAGGAGAGCCAGAGAGATGTCAGTGTGAGAAAGACTGGGCCCAAGGTTGGAGGAATGAGAATGGACTCTGGAAGCTGGTAAGGCAAGAAAGCAGATTCTCCTAGAGAGCCTCCAGCAAAAAGAAAATGCATTTTGCTAACCTGTTGATTTTAGTCCAGTGAGATCCACTCTGGACCTCTCATATGCAGACTGTAAGACTGTACATTTGCATTGTTCTAAGCCACTTAATTTGTTACAGCAGTCACAGGGAACTAAATCAAGTATGTTAGAAGATGAACTATTTCTCTGGATAGTTCAAACTTTTATTTTAACAGCATATCTTTAGGCTGACTCTTGTCTACATGAAACAAACAAAGCTAACAAAGCATCATAGATTTCCATTTGTATTCTTGACAATGGAAACAGTCTTAACCATGAATTGAGCACAAAAACTTCTTACTGAGTCATATTCTATCTAGTCTTCTATTCATATTAAAAAAAAACACGCTGGCAACAGTGTTTTTCACATTCTGGGAGGCAACCGCTTCTTTTTATCAGGACATACCCTTAATTTAAAAGCAAAAGAGGCCAAGCCAAAAATATAGTGATCTGTGTGAGCATATAGGAAACAGTCCTTTGTCTCAGCAGAATAATGTGAGCGGAAAACGTCTTGCTCAACGAACACATTCTTAAACTGTATCAATAATTGGTTGGCATGAAAAGGAGAATGGTGAAGATTATGACCTTATTTTCTTCCTGCAAGTTTCCTCCTTTCCAGGGTTTATCTTAAGCCCATTCTCTCAGTTAAGAGGCACAGCTCTTTCTGCCAATTCTTCAGCGTTATTCTCAGCAGGTTGCTGAGTTTGGGGCTGTGTGGTCACTTTAAGATCAATGCAGCCCTTAACCTTATTAAGTAACAAGACAAGAGAATTCCAGGCAGTATGAGAGTCTGTAGTCCAATAAAAGTTCCTTTAACCAAGTCCCAAGTGTGATAACACAAGCGATGTCACCTTAGAATATAAGATGAAACCTGCCCTGTTTGGGGGTCAGAAAGCAGGAGAGAACTTAACTTGATTAAAAGAGCCCTGTAGCTTATTTTAAACAAGTTCCTGCTTGAGGATCTCTAAGATGGAGGAGTGAGTATTGTGCTAGCTCAGCGGTATTACCTGCATTAGAAACCATATTACTCACCTGCTTAACTTTAGTCAATTACAGAAAATAGCACCTCTGACTTCAGTCTAATACTTTGAATTTCATGGGTGAACATAGAGCCTCTAATAGAATAAATTAACCTCTGACCACATCAAAACCAACCTCAAAAACCTGAGCATCTTTCTAAGTGGGAAAAATAGAAAACGCTGGAGCCCAGTAGGAATGTATGTCAGCCTCAGAAAGCTCCTTCTGCCAAGAAGTCCTAGAATTGCTTCTCAAGTCCAGATGGTCAGATAATTAATAATCAACCAAGAGTTACTGAGAGTTCAACCAAGCATGGTGGAAGGACCTAACAAGTATAAGATGTGCCTGATGCCTTCAAGAAATTTGCAATTAGGTTGGGGAAATCAACCATGGGAAGTTTACAACAAGTAATTATACACTTCTTTGTGTATCTGTTGGGCCTGCCTTTACCTCATAGGAAGACAGACTCTATGCACCTTATTCATTGCTGCGCCCACAGTGAGCAGCACAAAGTATGCACTCAAAACTACTTTGAGCAAAGAGAGTGAATCCCCAAATGTGTGAACAGTAGCACCAGAATTTCAATTCTGGTGGTTTAGGAGCCACAGTCTGCTTAGAAGGGAAGTAAAAATCCATCTTTGCCCAGCACTACTGCATAAGATTGAGGACATTGTCAGTTGCACGTTGGGCTTCCCAGGTGGCTCAGCGGTAAAGAACTTGCCTGCAATGTAGGAGATGCTGGTTTGATCCCTGGGTTGGGAAGATCCCTTGGAGAAGGAAATGGCAACCCACTCCAGTATGCTTGCCTGGGAAATCCCATGGACAGAGGAGCCTAGTCTGTCACAGTCCATGGGGTCACAAGAGAGTCGGAAATGACTTAGCGACTAAAAAACGGTGCCTTAAACAGTGTCAGGTATACCGTAAGCACTCAGCAAGCATCGGCAGATAGCATTGTGGTCATCACCAGTGTGGTTAAGATATGTGCTCTTGCCTGCAGGTCCTTCAGGCTCGGTGACCCCTTCATCTTTCCCGGCTCACCACCCACCCACAGTCCCTAGACCCAGGGCTGCTTATCCTGTCTTGGGCAAGGAGAAGTGGGAAGCCTTTGTTTATCTCATGAAACCCTTTTGCCTGCACCCTACCTGGGCCAGAGCTTCTGAGACTTAAAAGGCCAGACTTTGAACTTCAAAAAAGCCTCTTCTCTTCGTTTTTGTTCTAACAGCACTTCCTGAGTTGCAGCTTCATTGTTCATCTTGAATAAGGAACATGCCAGAGTGTAAAGAAAACACTAGGAATCCCCCTAATCCTGTATACACACCCACCCACCAAATTATTAAAGTGCTTATGCTGTTTGGCTTAAGAAGTGTTTTGAATAACAACAATAACAAATATTTATTGGGCTATTTTTATGGCTCCAGCACTGTCTTTGGCTGTAAGTCCCTTGTCTCTGACCTCCACTTCATTTCTTGGCCCTAGATTTGCATCCCTACCACTGACAGTTTGACTCTGCTGTTTCCCCCTATTTGAATTGTTCTCCTATTTGGTTTATTTACTAACTATATCCTCCATTGTTTCCAGCCCATTTGTATCACTGATCACTCTACAACTAATAGTTCCTCTCTCAGCCAGGCACCATGAGAAATAAAAGTGAAGCAAAAGGAAAGAATCTTGCCACTGAAAAGCTAACCAAGGTGATAAGGCCAATATATACAAGGCACGATAGAGAAAACTCCACAGTCCTGTGATATTCTGGGCTAAAAATTATAATTGATGCACAAGTGTCCAGAAGGCATAGCCGAACAACCAATTATAATCCTAAATCGACACAGGTATGGAACTGACCAAATCTTTTTCATCCTCGAAGCAGGTTTCTATTATGAGTTTATGAACCTGTTCCAGTTACTAGATATAAATTAGTTCAGGGGCTTTTCACTTTCAGCAAAGCTGATGTAGACACACACGAAACAGGATTTACAAAACATTTTCGGTCATGATCATTCCCACCAAAAGGCTCACCATAAAATTTCTTCTAAGGAGCGAAGCTTATTTGCTAAATAGATTTAAAACATGATTTGATTTGCAAAATGGTTTTGTTTGCATGGGCGTTCAGGACAGATAGCCACTGCATTAAAATGAGGCAAACTTGTAATTACTTTCCCCAATAGCCTGGAGTGCCATGAGTTCATACTCTTCCCCAATAAGCTTAATTCATTCCTGAGAAGTCATCTGAATTTAAGTTTTGGTACAAGGTGTTCATAAAGCATGTCCAAGAGATAATTAACTGCTCATAGTCATCAATTCAGGTGCCCTTAGGGGAGTCTCGCCTCCATCTTTACTCATTTATGACTTTATTTATGCATAGTGAGTCACTGCGAAAAAGAGAGTTTGAATCAAAGAGACAAGAGATCTCGGCACTTAGATCGGTTCTATCTCTAGAGCAAGGGTTCTTAAATGAGATCCTCAAATCATGGATGAGTTTTAGTGGTGTTCTCAAGCACTGGAAATTGTAAGCCAAAGGTTGCATATACATGCGTGCTTCCCGTAAGGACAGTACCATAGCTCTGATCAGATTTTTCAGAGGGACCCATGACATCTTTCCCAAAGCCTGTCCTTATTCCCCATGGCCGAGCACTAGGAAGTTTCAGGAACCACCTAAATTTCTATCACAGTCTTGTATGTCAGAGATACCTGGTTCAAAGCCAGCTGGGTACCCAGACTCTCAGGCTTCCCAGGTGGTGCTAGTGATAAAGAATCTGCCTGCCAGTGCAGGAGACATAAGAGACTCGAGTTTGATTCTTGGGTCGGGAAGATCCCCTGGAGAAGGAAATGGCAACCAACTCTAGTATTCTTGCCTGGAGGATACCCTGGACAGCTGGCAGGCTATAGTCCATGGAGTCGCACAGAGTAGGAAACGACTGATGAAACTTCGCAAGCATCCTCGCACGCGCCCAGACTCTCAGTTCCCCTTGTCTTCCCCTCCTTCACCCTGCGTTACCCTGACACTGACATTTGCCAATTTGGATTCTGAGAACTTGACTTTATATAGTTTCATAAAACATGTTTTCATTAGAATGGCCAAATGGCAAAACTAAAACAACTTAGTATGAGTTTGATGCCTTTATCCAAGTGAAAACAACCCATGAGTTCGGAAAGTACAGTGCCTCACTAGTAGCGGAGTCCTTTTTCCCAAGGGAGTTTGGGTGAGTGCAAGCTTTTTGGCACGTTAGAGGAGGTACTGTGGAAACAGGGCTCGATTGGCTAGGAGGTGGAGGATTCCCTTATAGGTGAGCAGGTCCTGTGTTCTAGGATGAGGTGAGCTCGCTAACGCTTATCTGGGGCATTGTGACTGGTGTTCCATTTTCTTGACAGTGAGCCATTTACCATAAGTGCAAGCTGACTTAGGTTTCTTCTTTACTTTATTTTTTATTTTTGGCCACACCACATGGTGTGTGGGAACCTTAGTTTCCCACCAGGGACCTAATCAGCACGCCCTGCATGGGAAGCATGGAGTCTTAACGACTGGACCGCCAGGGAAGTCCTGACTTACATTTAGATTTGTGACATGGCCTGGGCCGCTGGGGCAGTCTTCATGCTGTGGGTCCCGATATTCAAGTTGACTTTATTAGTGTGGATTTTGCACTTTATGAGCCTCAGTGCCTTGAGAAGTGGTCACCATGTTGTCATCCTTGCAGTGGTCTATTTGTTGTGAGTTGTACAAGTGTCTCCTTTCAGAACGATCATCTAATTTTTGCCAGGGGTATTGTGTGGGGCACGACCCTTCTGATGTCTGCTTATTCAGTGATTGTGAGATTATTTGTACCACTTTCATGGGTTTATTTTGACTGTAATGCAACTTTTTCCTGCATTAAAGTTTGAATTGCTTAATGGTATACCATGTGTATACCTTTCTGTGAGCCTTGTCTCAATCATTAGATGGAAAATAGCTCCATAAAAAACCTAAAAAGGATCAGGGGACCAGCCATATTGCAGAATAATTAATGAAGGAAAAACACTTTGTTAGGTTATGTTATGATAATGAATGTTAACTGTTGAGGTAATTGAGCCCATTGTAATGGGATTTGATGTTGTTTTAAGATAAATGCCTATCAATTTGGAGAATGGAAACACAAAACTCTTTCCCATTGAAATTGATTGTAATAACATTTTGAGAAATAGCCCTACAGATTTCTTTTCAGGAACAAATTGCTCTCCCATAGATTAGTGTAACACTATTTTGTTCTTTTTCTGTCTGGAAAGACGCTTTTTCAGTATTTTCAGAACTGTGACTGTATTTACTTCCTCTAGCTTTAGGGAAATTGCAGTGTGCTTGATGACCATTCTTCCTTTTCACAGGCAAGTGACTTTTTTGTTGTCATTAACACAAAAAGTAGCTCACACTGTAAACATGGTATCAAAGGAAAGGAAAAAAGATGCAGATCAATGATTGCCTTACAGAGATTCAGTTTCCTCTTACTGTAGAATGTCCCAATTTTTATTAGCGTGGACTTGAAGTGCTAAAACTACACGTATAAATCTATCTGATGAGTGTGTATGTGTGTTTTGTATGTGTTGGGATATTGAGAAGCAGCAGGACAATTGCTATTGGCCCCATGGTACTGCAGGAAGATTTTGATAGATGCTGTTTACTGTTGTTGAGGATCTGACTCAAGCCTTCTGGAGAAAGGTCATGAATGACACCCAACAAATCACTTTTATGTTGTACCTGATGTGGAAGTCAAATGGAAATTGTTTATAAAAGTCAATCAGGGTGAAGCTCACTGTAAGTCTGGCTAGAATAACTTTCCCCAAACTTAGCAGTTTACAGGCAAAATAGCCATGACCACGAGCAACAGAAATCAGGAGAGAGAAAAGATCCGGCTTCAGTAAACACTGTGGGAATGAGGGCCTGAAAGAGAAAGGATTTTCAGGGCAGGAAGGGCTTTCCAAAGTCAGAACAGCATGCCCTCCTTGCCCCCTCCCGCTCCTTCAGCTTCACCTCAACAATGTGGACACTCAGCGCAGAGGCTGCCAGCGCCGTTGGACCAAACCTGCCAGGCGCTGCCTGCCAGCTCAAGCATAAAGACCCAGGGAATTGAAGTCCTTGATTAGGAAATTGAAGACTGGCTGAAAACTTGAGATTTCCTGTACTTAGCTGGGGGGACTCGTGAGAGATTTCATTAGAATGTGCGCCGAGAGGCCGGCTCTTTTGTCTCTTCTGCTCTACTCTGGGCTGAAGTGGTGGGGTGCATTCCAGCGCCCTTATTGGATTTGTCGCTGAAGATTTAAAGCATTCAGAAGTAAAATTCCATTGATCTGAAAGGTCAGGTGGGGCAGGAGGAGGCATTACAGGTTTAATTTCCAGTTCTGGGCAACTTCCTGGAACTTTCCCTCCTTGACTCAGTACCTCATCCATAAAAATGAAGGAAATGTTTTTTTTTTGTTGTTGTTTTGTTTTAAAGAAAAAAGAAAAAGAAGGGAAAACATTTCTGAGAAACTATACAAATGATAAAAAGTGAGCATGCTAAATGCTTTCAAAAGAAGTTAGTAAAAATGAATATTGTTAGTACTGTTCCAGCCTAAAGTCTGTAGACAGGAAATTGTGTGCTATAGTTAATCATGGTTAATGGGAACATAAAGTACCTTCTAACGGAGACGAAAAAGTTGGGGCTTCACTATAGCTTTGGAGCTATGTAATGAAATCCACATATCTAAAAGGAAAAAATAAGAGAGGTCAAGACGAGACCAAACGTGCTCAAAAGGAACACCAGGAATAGTCCACTGTGGGTAACTTGGGTGCTTCTGACAGGTGTGTCAGGAGGTATGAGCATGTTAAATGTGGCTCCCTGCCATCCGGGAGGCCCGAAGACAATGAGATGCTCTATTCTTCATCACTGTGACCCCTTCCAAGTTATCCCTTTGATGAATTCCTTCAAGTTTTTGTACTGCCAGAGTTATTTTGATTTAGTGACATTTTACAATCCAGATCCTGTGTTGGTCTAAAGTTAGCATGGCCAGGTCACTTTGATGATCCTGAACCTCAGAATCCCAGAGAAAGCCCAAAGGTGGCACATCCCTGACTTTGCTAACACAGAAGAAGGCAGAGCTGAAGAGCATCTGTAATGGAAAATATTTTGAATGGCCCTGCTCTCTCTCTTTCCCATTTCATTTTCATGTTTGTTGGCCATGTGTATGTATTCTTTGGAATGACCACTCTGTTTTAAATGGTGTTCTCTTGACATCCCTATTCCTGCTTTTTTTTTTTTTTCATATTACTTATCATCATGTGATGTTCTTATATTTTACTAATTTATCATTAACTGTGGATCCCCCCAGCATGAGGTGAACTCCTTAAGACTTAAGGTCTTCATCTGCTCTGTTTCCTGCTCTGTCCTTGGAACTCAGAGAGCTGATTCATTAAATATTTGCTGAATGAATAAATGAACACTTTCCTATTGTTTGGACTCAAGTTCCAGTGCTTATCTCGATGAACGCAGCTTTTAGCAAACCAAGTAGACTGATTTGTTCTGTGATAGAACTTAATAATATGATTTAATACACATTTGAAAGTAGATGACAGAAAGAAATTCTGCCAGACCTGTACTCCTCAAATGAACGTAGCTTTGTATGTAATTACTTTAAGCGTCATGGGAATGAAACTCATTGATCTAGAATTGCATGCTGCTTTATCAAATCGCCTTTAAAATTATTGGTACTCCATTACCTCTGTAAGCCCGTCTACTCAGATTCATCATACTTAGAAGTCTAGAGGGACAGTCATGTTGCCTGGCTATCAGGGAGAAAAAGATGCAAGAGGTTAGCAAATAGGTGGAAAATGTGGTTATGGGTCATACACAGGTAGAGGAAACCAGCTGTAGTTGATTACTTGTTATATATAGGGGACATTGCAATGTTTGAAAATTATTACACTGTGGAAAGCCTGGAAAAGATTAGGTAAATCATCATGTCAAAGGTGAAATGATTATGAAAAGCATGGTACAATGTTTTCTGAACATTTATTGGCCTTGCTTATGAACTAGAGAAAATTGTGAAAGTATTTGTCATAAACAATAGTAACCAAAGAAAACAGATCCTTAAAGAGCTGACTGCTCTCGAAATCCCATTAAAGTACCAGCTGCGTTCCAGAGTCCATTAATAAACCTAATTAATGGCATCCTATTTTGGTATTAATGAGACAACTCTTTGACATGGTTTTTGGCTTTGTAACAATAAAATATACAAAGAACAGTAAGATGTAGAAATAAAAATAGATAATGCTTGGCAATGTTATTCAGCCCATGAAACTTTGAAGCCACTGGAGTTTTCTAGCTGAGAATGCTTTAGTAGAATTAATTACTCATGTGAACTTATTTCCTTTTACCTTTAAATTATTATATAAATACATCTATATATTTATGTTTATGTGGGTTTTGAAATATAATCAAAGATGATAAATCTAGAAAAATGCTTTATTTGGAACAGAGGTATTATTAGGTGACCTATGTTCGGCTCAGTCAGAAGTATTTTTATCTTATTTAACCACATTATTTTTAGAAGTCCTGTTTAATTTTCTTTATTAAACACTAATTTAAAGGGTAAGCCTTTAAATTATCATGGCAGTTTAGTATGTCCTCTCTTATTTAAAATATTGCTAAATTTGCTGGTTGTCAAATATTATTAAAAAATCTATAGTGAAAAGAAGTATTAGAAAAATGCTTTTTGCCCCATTTTCCTAAAACTTTCTAAGTTTTCCATTCATCACCAACTAATACATGGTCATGTTTATATCTGCCCATAATATTTTGCAGCTTGAGGTATAGTGGTTGTTAGGCATTTGTGCCTACCATATAAATTATTAAATTCATATCACAAAATGTGTGACAGCAATGGTGCTGTGCATAGAAAAGACTGTCAACCTTGTTGACTATCATTGCAAACCCTGAGAGATAGCATCACATTCAGTATTTAAGGAGAGTGCATATCAAATTATGTAGCCTTTTGAAGCTCACTGAATTTTCATCAATCCGTTTTTATTTCCTTATAACAATTTTTATAAACATTGTAAAGCCTGTGCCTTTGCAGGGGTGAATTTCTCTCTTTGCAAAACAAAAATAGGTTTAAAGAGATTGTTCTTACATCGAAACAAATGGACATGGACAGCTGGGGTTCTAACTCCATCTTTGATACTTTGTAGCTGTGTGATCTTGGGCAAGCAAATTAATTTGTTTGCAATAGTTACTTCATCTGTAGAATGGGATATTAATTGCATCTTCCTTAAAGTCTTGATATAAAGATAAAATGAACAAATATGTAACATGGTTAGAACAATATCTGAAACATAGTAGATTCTATTAAATGATTGAATGTATGAATGGACTTTGGAATCAAACAAATCAGGGTTTGAATGTTTGTTCTTCTAATGATTAGGCATATGAGCCTAACTGAGACACAACCTGTCTCATTTGAGATTTCTTCATATGAAAAATCAGGGAAATAATTTCTGTCTTCTAGGAATGTTGGATAACATCAAATGAAATTATATTTTTTGTTATTAGAGTGGAAAATTTATACATTTGATTCTCTGCACTGTTGGGAAAATATGGGGAAAGGGTTCATACTCCATTAGCAGAAGTATAAATTGGTGCAACTGTTTTGAAGGACAGTTGGCAATATCTGTTATCCAATTAAATGTACCTGTTTTTGTCCAGCAGTTTTACTTCTAGAAGTTTATGTGGTTGATAAATAAAAATATCTATGTGAGGATCCTTATTGAGCCATGTTTGTAATAGTAAATGACTAGAAACAATTTAGACATCCATCAATTGGGAGCTAGTCAAATGATAATAAATTTATATAATAGAATTATATGTAGCCATGAAAAAGAATGAGATAGATACACAGTTATAGAAAGATATCCAATATGTATTATTATATTAAATAGCTAGTTAATAGCATATATAGGTATCATGTAGAGACACATGCATATATATGTATATACATACATACATGTAATAAGTATATATAAACACAAAAATATGTAGGATCTTGTATATAACCAGCTTGATATGCTCCACTAATTTGGTACACAGATGAACACACCTGCCGTATTTGTCCCACTAACTGCTCAAGTGTCCACCTGCCCCAATGAATTGTCCAAGAATTCTAGGGTTTATGCAAGTTCAAAATGGGTGTGTCATTCCAGATCTCAACACCAGGGGGAGCCAGCACAGCAGCGTCTGTTCAGTTCTGTCTTGGCCTGGCTTTTCTTTTCCAGGCTAAACGGTACTGGCTGGTCCTAGTGCCAGCTACCAGATTATGCTTTTTCATGGCTGTTGGGATACCTCACTCTTCCAGAATACTAAAAGGCTGTGATGGTTCATGTTTGTGCTGTGGAAGAATAGCTGTCTTAATTTGCACAGTCATTATTCTCTAAATCACAGGTCTAGTCTCAGCTGCATTTTCTACAGGAGCCCTTCAATGGAGGCCCATGGACTCAGTGATGACCTGATGTCCTCTTGCCCTCCTGGCGAGGCCTCTGTGTCTTTTCCTGGTGGAACCACCCAATCAGCTATTCAGCCAGTTTCTCTAACTTTGGGCACAGATTGAACTTCCTCTTTCCTAGAAGACAAAGGGGACAGTGGTTCTTCCTCAAATTCGTCCATCTCCTCTCCAGACTCTGCATACCAAGGACAAGAGTGGCTTTTGATAAAGCAAGCATGTTTATATTGTCCCTTCCTCCCTGATCCCAGGACATTGGGTGTCTGCTGGCCTTGTGTTTGCATAACTATAAACAGCTGCTTTTTCATTGCAGAATGAAGACATCCCCTTCATGGTGACTTGCTGGATCTGCCCATTCAAACAGGTAATAATTTGGGGGGAAAGGGTGCTCATCACTGACTTACTCGGCACCCCATTTGTCTGAATATTTATATTTCTAAAGCATGCAAGTTTTTGTTTATTTATTTGCTTGTTGCCAATGCATAAGTGTATAGAAACTCCCTGGAGGAACTGTTATTAATGCTATTTGTCTATGAGATGTAAGAATGGTTGCTAAGAAGAAGAATTTTAGTTTTTACCTTATACCTTACTTTTTTGCTTGGATTTTTTAAAGTGCATTTTCCATACATACAATAGATAATTTTGAAAATGAGAAATTGTATTTCCCAGCCTATGACAAATATTAAAACATGATTGTTTCCTTTCTCTACCTGTCATTGGCATTTTTCTAACCCTGTTATCTGGACAAGAGAAGATGATCAAATCTGTCATGTCTAATGTTCATGAAAGTGTTTGACCATAGTTGAAATACGAGAGAAGAGTCAGGAAAGACTTCAACTGTTTTAAGGTGGGCCAGTGGATGTGAGCACTCTTTAGCATAGTCTTTGCTCATAAGGCTGCCATATGCAGTTTTATAGGATGTGCACTAAATAAGATGTGTATGTCTAAGGGATATGTTCATATAACAGGCATAGTAAATTGGTATATTTATCACTATCGTTGCCTGGAAGACACAAAAAGTGTCTTGTTCAAATAAAATTGTTATGACAGTCTTATAACAGATGAAAGTAAAGCACGTGGGCACTGTAGAGCAAACCACAGCAGGCTGCTGCTGGAATTATCATTTCCAGCCGTAATGGTGAAGGCTGTTCTCTGCTCTTCTCTGACTTCCATTCACCTTTGTAGTCGTGCTATCATGTGCCACCGTATCCCTTTCCTGTAGGAGGTGAGAAAAACAAAGGATGGCATACACTTCCCTCTTCTCTGAGCCTGCCTCTCAAACAAGGTATCTTCAGAATCAGTGGATGAGTTTATTGTCATTTCCTGTGAACCAAGATGGAGGTTCTCCTGTGGTCCTTGCTTGTGTTAGAGTGCTCTTAAGAAGGATGTGACTGAATTTAAACTAGATGGAATTTTTGTACCCTCAGAAAATTCTCTGTCTTCAAATTGTTATGGACTTTTAATGACAAGGAAACCAAATAGGGTTAAGAGCATTTGCTTGAATTCATTTTTTTGGTATATTTATCAAAACAGAAACTGTTTTTAGGGTACTGCTTGGAACTTTCCAAAGATTAATTTTTAATGCATTGATCCCTATTAATGTTTGTATATGTTATTTAACTTTATGGTTAATTTATTTACAATATAATCATTGATAGCTGTTTTTATATCCTCAGTGTGTGAACTGTTGTACTCAGACTCTAAAAAAGCAAGTGCTACATAAATACTAAAAGTTTATGCATTAAAAGGAATACAGTTCCAGGAGTCTGCCTGTGCAACTCTATTGGCCTTATCCAGGTATAAAAAATAAATCATCTGATAGCAATGCCTCTGAATAGGGTGTTAAATAGATAAAAGGTTCTATCAGTTAGGACTGTTTCAATTGTAAGGCAGAAAAACTCACATTGAATTGACTTAAGCACAAAGAGAATTTATTGCTCCTACATCAGAAATGTTCAGAAGCAGGGAAGGCTTCCGGACTGGCTTGATCCAGGGGCTCAAACAATGTCATGAGGACTTGATTTTTCCCCAGGTAAGCTTTTTTTTCTTGGGTTTCTTTTATGCCAGAA
This sequence comes from Antilocapra americana, assembly GCA_007570785.1. Classification (NCBI taxonomy): domain Eukaryota; kingdom Metazoa; phylum Chordata; class Mammalia; order Artiodactyla; family Antilocapridae; genus Antilocapra; species Antilocapra americana. The sequence goes on along the minus strand of ML663562.1, from coordinate 35,503,150 downwards.
AAACAACTGATAAAAGCTTTAAACATGAACTTATCCAATTTCAAGTCCAGCAGAAAAGAGCATGTTCGTCCCTTAGTCTCTGTACCTAATATTGATCTGGGCCCATTCCTGAGCCAATGAACATAGCCAAAAAACAGAATCTTTTGTTTTTGTAGAAGTGAATCACATGCCCACTTTGGAGTCAGGAGGGGAATCAGCTCTACATCCATAATCTAAGGTTGGGGGAAGAGCTGGTTCCTCAGAGAAATGTTAGGATACAGGTAGCAGAAGAAAAGGCACTGGGATGCAAAAAGAAAAAGCACAGTAGAAAAAGGTAGAGCTGTCTAACCAAAAGAGAGTGGGTAGTCTAAATTTCCAGATGAACATTCCTCTCTAAGGTGTAAAATAAAAAATAGCAGTCTAAGTTGTTGGGAATATGTGATGACGATAGTATTGTGTCCTTCTGCTCTTCATTGATTCATTCGATTCATTTAAGTCTTAGTGACTTTTTGCCTAAGTCTGATGGAAAACACATGGGACATTTTGTTTTTGAAGTGATTTCCTTTTTAACTTCTTTTTTAATGCTAACAATTGCATCTCTCCCCACACCTCTTATGTCTTTGTAGAAAACTTGGAAAAATCCCATAAAGAGAAATGAACAAAAATCACTGAGACTCATCAGCTTAAGATTTTCACTATTAGCGTCTTGACATACTTCCTTTTTTCTGTTGTTTTATTTTGCATCAAAAATTATGGGAGTGATTTAGAAGGATCAGTGAAATAATGGCAGTTCTGGGCTAAGAGCTTGGTATCTAAAGATTCAGATACAAATGTTTCAAGAGGTTTTAATATATAAAATCAAACCTCAAAAGACAACTGCATTTTCTGTTGCTATGTTCTATGCTTCAGGCAAGACATTATTCTTTCTTTGTGTATGAAAGGTTATTTCAGTGATATTGGCTTAAATCAAAGAGTCAGGTCAATCTGTTATATGTCCCTGAGTTTTCCAATCAGTAGGATTTACAATATTATTAATCACATTTTTATGTCATTTTATCAGGTGTAGAGGTCCTGGACAAAACTCCTGTGAGAATATACAGTGTGTCATACATTTTTAATACACTTGATATCAGGTCTTCCATAGAGCTCCTCTCCATTCATATTGGTATATTCGTATATTAAATCATTTTAGAATAACATGAGAGTAAAGCAAAGAAAGGTTGCTGCTCTTACTTCCCTTCTGCTAGTGGAGATTGTGTTTAATAAAAACTTCCCTAAAAGCAGGTCTCTTGGTATGTTAGCTGGGGGCCCTCCTGGCCCAGTTTCTCATGTACTCATGAAGGCCATAGCTCCCTTCTGTTACTGAAAAAGATACAAGTTCTCACAACCGTGTGTAAAATAGCTAGCTAGTGGGAAGCTGCCAGATAGCACAGGAAGCTCAGCTTGGTGCTCTGTGATGACCTAGAGGGGAGGGAGGCTCCAGAAGGAGGGGGTATGTAAGTATACATATGATATGGTTGACTCATATTGTTGTACAGAGGAAACTAACACAACATTGGAAAGCAATTATTCTCCAATTAAAATTTTTTTTAAAAAAGCATACAGCTTCCCATGTTCCTTTCACAAAATCCTGTGTTAATGTCCTATGGTTCAGACATTCACTTTTGAATTCTTGTTTCCAGTGTTTGGTGATGACGTAAATAAAAGCCATAAATGATGAATATTGAAGTTCAGCTATGGCAAATTTCTCTGGTTGCTATTTGTGCCCAGAATGTCTCAACCTTATTCTTGCCCCTGATTTATAAGACAACCGACTCAAATGCTGTGTGTGAGTGTTCAGTCGCTCAGTTGTGTCTGACTGTTTGTGATCCCATGAACTGGAGGGTGCCAGGTCCCTCTGTCCATGGGATTTTCCAGGTGAGAATACTGGGGTGGGCTGCTTTTTCCTTCTCCAGGGATTGACCCTGTGTCTCCTGCATGGATAGGAGGACTCTTTACCATGGAGCCACCTGGGAAGCCCCACTCAGATGTTATTCCACTCTGATTTGTTGCTCAGGTCTTCAGTGATCTCACTTGATACTACTGAATGTTAAATGGAAGAATCCTATAAAGACATTTAATCTTGAAAGTTTTAGGCTATCGGCATTCACTTTCTCCCCTCTTTAGACTTCTCATCACCCACTTGGCTAATCTATAGTGTTCAAAGTCATCTGACATTTCTTTCATCTCCTCTAGCAGCTCTCCACCAACCCTAAACCCGGTGGTGTAAAATTCTACTGATTCCATGGCCTTGCTATGCTAAGCTGTTTCAGTCATGACTCTGTGTGACCCCATGGACTGCAGCACGCCAGGCTTCCCTACCCTTCACCATCTCCTGGAGTTGGCTCAGACTCATATCCATTGAGTCAGTGATGCCATCCAACCATCTCATCCTCTGTCATCCTCTTCTCCTACTGCCTTCAGTCTTTCCCAGCATCAGGGTGTTTTCCAATGAGTCAGCTCTTCACATCAGGCCAAAGTATTGGAGCTTTAGCATCAGTCCTTCCAATGAATATTCAGGGATATTTGTTAAGTGAATATGTGACTTGTCCTAGGCCCTATGTCCTCAGTAGTGACATTCTTTAGGATACTAGAATCAACCTAACAACTCACAGAAATCCAGGTAGATTTGGTGAATACCCAAGCTAACTATGGGGTTTCCCTGGTGGCTCAAACAGTAAAGAATCTACTTGCAATGCAGGAGACCCAGGTTCGATCCCTAGGTCAGGAAGATCCCCTGGAGAAGGGAATGGCTACCCATCCCAGTATTCTTGCCTGGAGAATTCTGTGGACAGAGGAGCCCAGCAGGTTGCAAAGAGTTAGGACACAACTGAGCAAGGCTGAGTTATGCTGTCACTTTCACTTTCACTGGGGTAACTATACCACTCAGTGACAGAAGGCTTTGCAAAGCTAATGACTGCTCATGTTTTAGGGCTTAGCTCAAATACCTCTTTCTTTGGAAATCCTACAATAACCTTCCTTTTTCTTTAGGGTTGGAAAGTCAAATGCCAATCAGGTAACAGATGAGTATAGTGAGAGGATATTAGCAGAAAGGCAACTTAAGCTGTATTCTTCAACATCCTTGCCGTATTTTGCATTAAAAACAATTCATCATTTCTACAGAGAAACATTTTTCTTCCTGTTTTTCTGGGAATAAGCTGCTCTTTCAGTCTTTACTTTCTCATTTTTGATAGTTTCGCTGGTACAAGGACAGTGTTCTCGACCAGAAGTTAGGCAGCAGTGTGAGCAAGGTGGTTGTGGCTTCTTGCACTTGGCTTCAACATCAGGGACAGAATATGAATGGTGGGGATCTGGGGAGCTTGGTTATCGATGCCTCTTGTTCAGAAGTTTATTTCGTACTCAACTTTGGCTGGAAATGTGGGTCCAGCTTTGTCAGACTTAATTTTTCAGAGAAGGTGAAAATCTAGATCTTTATATTTATGGAGAATCTCTTTATTTTAAAGCTTGGAGCAAGTAAAAGAAACAGAAGCAAAGTAAGTATGTGCCAGACATAGCTGGAGTTCAGATCTGGCTTATGAGTTTGCATCCTTTGTTTAAAGAATCAAACTCTGGTACTTGTTAATATCTCTAAACAGAGAGGGAGGATGGATGTGTGGGTGAGTGAAGCACTGATCTTTCTACTTCCCATTTCTTCTCCCTTCAACCTTTGTAGTCAACAGAAAAACTTTATAAAATGCAAATTGGATTATGGTGTTCCTACTTAAACACCAGCACCTGACTCCTCATTCATTACCTTTAAGTTAAAATTCAAACCAACTAGTATGGCCTGGCCGGAGTCTTCATCCTCTTATATGTCTCATACTCCAGGCACGTTTGCCTACTTGCCACAACCTTGGAGAAGTGAATCTGTCCTAGCTTTGTTCTTATTTTTCCCTTGGTTTAGAATGCTTTCCTCCTCATCCCTACTGCTTTAAATCATGCCTGTCTTGCAAATTCCATATTAGGTGTAACATCCTCTATGAAGCCTTCACAGATGTGTAAGACAGAATTAATGAATGGCTCCTTATGTCTACTCCCCTCCTTTTCTATACCACTGATGTAGCTTGGGCTGTGTTCTAATACATATCTGTTTTTAACTGTCTCTCTGGCTGTGTTATGAAACACAGCAAAGGTAGGGACCAGATCTGGGACTCTTCTTGAGTCATCTCTGTGTTTTATTGCATCCTTGCTTTTTTAACTTAATTTTTCATTGGCCTGTCAATCCCTTAGCTTGCCAATTAAGTTCAAAACTCATTAGGGTAGAGATTGGATGGCTTATAAGCCATCTTACACTGTTATATCTACAGTGCGTGCTTAATAATTATCTTTTTTGAAATGTCTGAATGATTGCATCACAGGCAACACCTTTTGGAAAATAATAATGAAGATATTGTGTAAGACCAGTGATTTGCTCTGTCTTGTCTTAAAAATAAATTGATTCTAAAGACCATTAAGCTGGGCTTATTACTCTTAATTAAAGGGAAATCTAGTTCAATTTTATTTGTACAGTATAAAACCAGAATTATAGATTTTGTTAAGGAATTCTATATTTGTTACATTCAAATTCATGAAGCACAGTGCTTTTTAAAAATCATACAGTACAAAATTGTTTTATGAGTATTGAAAGGATTGCTGGTCTTCATACTTAAGCAGACCAAATTTCAGCTTTGTTTGCACTATTCATTTGCTTAGCAATGAATACTTTGTCTCGTCTCCTACCCACATCCAGTACAAAGGCAAATATCATTGGGATGTGATCGCTCTACCATGATTATTTCTGCTACACCAGACAGTCATTATCTGCGGACCACCTGTTGAGCCATCCTATGACAGATTCTAGTATGGATCCATCTTAGACAAAGTGGTATATAATATCTATTATTTAGGATTCTCTGGTTGCAAGAAACAGAAACTGATTCTGTTTTAAATTCTGATCTAATTTTTTATTAGATTATCATGTACCTCATAGAACCAATAGGCTTGATTTGTCTAATTCTGGCAAATTCTGATTTTGTTTATTTTCATCCTTTTTTTCTTTGGATAAGTGATCCCACAAGAAATTTGCCTTAATTTCTAGTCTAGCAGAATGTTTTATAGTCTCCTTAATGGTAAGACCTCAAAAAAGAAGTAGCTCTCCCATCACAACCTTGTCCACCTCAGCCTTGACGTTCTTCCTTCCTATTCTGTGCTCCACAGGAAACATGAAGTAACACCCAGGAAGGAAAACTTCTCCCTTCTTTTAATGGGCACAATTGCATTCCAGGCTGTAAGTGAATTTCAATTCAAGACAAGTGGAAGGTCAAATGCAGGGTATTAATAAGAACTCTATTTTTCTACATTGGTGGCTATTAAAATGATACATGCCAGTGCAGTGGACTAGAGGAAACCCACTCAAGACCTTCAGTGTTAGCCATCCGTCATTAAGTCTCACACACATGTGTCATTACACGTGAGTGGTGTTAAGTGCAGCCAAGCTGAGGCCATGGCTACTTCCCTGTCCTGTCTGTCACTGGGCTGTCGAGTCCCAAGCCAACAAAGAAGGTTTCCTTATTATTTATTCAATGAGAAACAGTGAGGAAAAGTTGGAGCCAGCTCTTGGTGGATGCGTTCCTGAGCCGGGTTCAAGCCAGGTCAGAAGGACAAGAGTCAGGCAGCCAAGCAAATTATCCCATGCAAAACGCTGGCCTGAAAGGTGATCTGCAGAGGTGAAGCTCTGTTTTCCCAAATTGCCTTGGTCTCTAAGTCTTACCTTTCTGTCAACTGTTCTCATATTTAGTGACAGTTTTAAGGACTGATGTTTTACTAGACAGCAATCGGACCTGCTATTTTAAATCAGAGTGAAAGGGAAAAAAAAAGGAAACATGCATTGGGAGAGGCAGAGTGAGAGAGTAGAGAGAAAAGAATTCAGATGGGTGGTTAATATGACATGCATCCCCTAAGTTCATTCCTTCATTCATTTACTCACTCACTCACCTGTTATTGAACACCTCTGTGTGCACTGTGTCCATGGTCCTCAAGGCTACCCTCAGATTTGGCAATTCACTAGAAGGACTCACAGAACTCAGGAGAGCTGTCAGATTCATGGTTTTGGTTCATTACAGCAAAAGGATACGGATTAAAACAAGTGAAGGAAAAAGGCATGTAAGATGAGGTCCAGGAGAGACCAGGGCAAGCTTCTAGCTGTCCTCTCTCAGCAGAACCACACGCATGTGAAGTATTACCAACCAGCTGGCTCAGCTGAGCTGTGGTGTCCAAGGTTTTTATTAGCGGTCACTCGTGTTGGCATGGAGCACCTGCATTACTGACTTTAGCTACTCAGTGTCCAGCCTCTGCACCCTCAGAGATCAGATGGAAACAGTGGGTCTTAAGGCCCCAGGCAAGCAAAAATAGGCAATCACCATAAACCACGTTGTTAGCATAAACTATCTGATGTGGTCCAAGACTCTATGTATACAGAGACACTGTATCTGGCAGGATATTGCAAGGGTTTAATGCTTATCTCTCAGAAGCTGATCAAGGGCCAATTCTTATTTGGAGGGTTGGCACACCCCAAGCCTGTCGAAGTAAACTTTTACTGCACATAGGGGATGGGGCTCTTTTTCCTAAGAGCCTAGAATTCTGGCTATACAAACAAATGCATGTAAGGTAACACAACCAATACTGTTTTTTCTTTTGACTCAGCTTCATTTCTTCTTCACTAGCTAGCATATCTACTGTGTGCATGGGACTGCTCTAGTTACTGGGTAAAGTAGTGTTCTAGACATCATCTCTGCGCTCATGGAGCATCCATGCTAGCTGGGGGAGGTAGAAAACTGACAAGTATTGTTAATAGATAATTTTATGTCAGATATTGTGAAAAAAGAGTAGAGCAGGGTGTGGGAATAGAAAGAGATGAGGATATGGGATGGGAACAGGTCCCAATGATAAGATGGCATTTGAGCAGAGCCTTGAGGTGTTTGAGTGTGGGAAAGAGTTCCAGGCAGAGGAACAGTGATTGTAAAAGCCGGGATGCAGGGGCTTACTTGGTGTTCAGAGAAGAAGAAGGAGGGCAGTGGTCAGAAGCAGAATTAGGAGGGAGAGTGAGGAAGAGATGCCCTCAAAGACAGAATCAGGGCTGGATTTTAACTCTAGGAGAGATGGAAAGACTTGGGAAGATGTTGAGGAGTGATGTCATCCGAATTACATTTTCCAAGTATCTCTCTGGTTTTTGTGAGGCAAGTAGACTAAGATGGCAAGGATGAAAACAGGGGGATGAAAGGAGAAGCTGTTGTAATGGTTGGTGACTTAGAGTAAGTGGCTTATGGTGGCTGCAGCTGGGCTGGTTAGACAGAATTACAACCTTTATCAACGTCACATGTAGAACTGCAGGATTTTCAGGTAGAATGTGAAGGAAGGAAGGAAGGAAGTAATAAAGGATAATTTCACTAAGATAAGTGGTTTCTCAGTCTGAATTGCCCTGTAACCTTTTATTTCTAAAATATTTACCTGGTGCTTCATCCTGAAGCACTCAAAGATCAAATATAATTAACACTTATGTAGTGTTTTATGATTAACAAAATTTCATTTAGTTGCTGAGATACTACATGGCATATGAATTGATATTCCCATTTTATAGATGTCAGGTGAGGCCAAGGGTCAAGTTCTGTCAGTGAAATATAGCAGGCATGATTGGTTCAACCTTCAGTCTTTCTTACTTATTTTTTTTTCTTACTTACTTTTTGACGTTATTGTTCAATGAACCCTTGTATCTTTCAAATGTTTTTGGCTGTAAGAAATAGAAACCAGATTCAACCAAGCTTAAATAGTAAAGACATTCGTTATATTAGAGAACAGCAAGTCCATGGATGGGGTAAGTTGCAGTCATGTTATAATTAGGGCTCAGAGATGTCATTGAAGACCCTAGTTCTTTCTGTCTCTTTAATCTGGCCCTTAATGTTAGCTCCCTGTTAAGGGCATTTTTCCTTAATGTTGCAAGATGCTGTCGGTGGCAGTTTGGGCTTCATGCTTTCTCTTCAAGTAAGAGAAAAGCTTATCTTTCAGGTGGGGGATAAAAATCTTTTCCATCGTTCTTACGGGTGCAGCTTATCACCCCATGACCAATGGCTGTGTGTGTTTGCTCAGTAGCGTCTGACTCTGTTACTCCAGGGCTGTAGCCCACAGGTTCCTCTGTCCATGAAATTTTCCAGGCAGGAATACTGGAATGGGTTGCCATTTCTTCCTCCAGGGGATCTTCCAAACCCAGGGACTGAACCCACGCCTCCTGCATCTCCCTCATTGGGAAGCAGATTCTTTACCACTGCACTGCCTGGGAAGCCCTGGCTCTCACCTGGCAAATGGCATGCACTGATTGGTTTATATTAGCCAGGATCTCTTCTTGATTCATGAATGGGGCAGGAAGTGGGAACAGTTACAGCAGAGGTCCTAAAGAGCATTCCTAGAACATTCTAGAAATAACAAGGATATGAGAGTGGTTGGAGGGAAAAGAATTAAGGGATAGAGAGTGAGGTTAGACAGTGATGGCGGTCAGATCATGTGGCATCTTATCATCAAATGAAATGGGGGGATATTGTAGATTTTGACCAGAAGATTGGCATGCTCTGACTTGTATTTTGAAAGGATTTTCTGGCTGTTGTGAGAGGAACAGATGCTAGGGAAGCAAATGTAAAAGTTATTGGAGCAGGTGGTTTTGGTGGCTTATGTGTTGGTAGCAGTTTAGCAGTGGAGCTGTGAGAGGTTCTTGGGCTCTTAACTATAATTTGAATTCAAAGCCAACAGAATCTCTGAAAAGACTGGATTCATATTCAAAATAGGAATAAAATGTATAGTTAAATGAAAGATTACTAATATTGAGAGCTAACATTTATTGGGTTTCCCAGGTGGCCCAGTGGTAAAGAATCATCCTTCCCAATGCAAGAGACAGAGAGATCTACGATAAACACATGGACTATTCCATTTGGTACCCATGACCTATGATTTAGATGCCACTGCGATCATTTTAGAGATGATGTAACAGGGATTAGAGAGACTGTGTTACCTAGCAAAGGTTTCACTGCTGCAGATGGTAAGATGGCAGACCTGCGATTTGAACTGGGTCTTATTTATATAATTGGTTCTCCTGATATTACAAAATTTAGTCTATGTAGAATGTGTGGTGACTAATAAAATTCTAAGTGCTACAGGAATCCTTGATAAATTTTACTGAATAAAATCACATCACTGGGTATATGGAGATGCCCAAGCCATGCCCAGTTTGCAGGTATTCTTTGGCCAACTACCCGTTTTCCCAGCTGAGACATTCCCCCCTTTCTCCCTGCTACAACCAGGCAGATACAATTTCAAGTTGCCTAGTTTAAAAGCAATTATACCTCTAGAGAATCTCGTTGCCTCTGATTTCTAAGTGCTGGTTGTTTATAGAATTACTGCTCAGATCCCTTTAGTTCAAAATGAACATGCCAATGAAACTGAAATGAGAATCTGCACTTCTAAATTGGATTATCGGCTTCCCTAGTGTACCAGTTTGCACCATTTCTCCCTCAGCGAAGTTGCCAGTGATTCTCAGCAGTTTAGTTTTATAGCTTATGCTGGATGGTCGGAGCTAGGTGCATCTAGTTAACTTATTAGTTACGCTGTGTCTTGGGGATGACTGTTGCCACAGTAACAGACCAACAGACCTTCTCAACCTTTGAAAATAGATTCTAAACCTTTTTTATTCCTTAAATTATATTGAGAGAAGGGTAAGATCCAACTACCAGTTCTAAATTAGCATGTTCCAATGGAATAATAATAATAAAAAAACCCAGGACGTATTCTCTTGCATCTTTCTCTTTTGCTTTCTGCTTGGAAAACACTTTACTGCTTTTCTTGGTACAGTGGGAATCAAGTTGAAATCAATATGGCTATTTTGATACAATCACAATTCATACAGCATGTTTCCATCGCTTACTATTTCTGTTTGGCACTGGCATAATTGACTGATGTCAACGAAGCTGGATTCATGTTTATCAGTTAACTGCAACAGAGCTGTACAGAGGAGGTAACACAATGAAGTGTTTTCATGAACTTGATAAAAAGAGTGGGTGGTTTAATTTCTCCCTGAATGGAGTATTAGAAGAATTAGCAGACTTTCTGGAACATGGTATGCTTTCAGGTAAAGCAGGCTTGGATCTAATTTCAGTTGTTACCTTTTTCATTTCCAGAAAATGATTGAGCTAAAAGATTTGTTGAGGAAGCATTTTTTTAATACAGTTTCAACGAAGTACTGCATATTTCTGATTTAATAGTAAGAAAAAGCTCACTATATTCCCAGGACTTTGCAATAATAATTAATTATGGAAGGACAGAGCAGTCGGATGTCAAAGTTGAAGAAACCTGACCTAGGGAGACATTTGTGACTTGGGAGCTGGACTCTGAGATCACATAGAGAATAATTTATGCTCTTATGTGGGCAGAGGGAAGAATGCTGATGGTCCACAGACCAACTTTGCCATGGTATTGATTGGCACATTCTCCTCAGGGAGGAATTTGCCTTCTCTGCCAAGGGAAATAAAAATATGGCAACACATTGGCAGCTGCTAATGAGAATGAAGAGGCCAAATGGGGAAAATGGAACACATTGTATTTATTTAGCTGGTTTGAGATTGAATTAAAAAGATACTGTGTACCAAGTGCCACTCACCCTCCCAGTTAGTATGGAAAATGTCTCCCTTTAAAAATGGAACTAAAGGAATCTCTGCGCACCTGGGAGCTTAGATTTACCCTGTGACTTGCTGCGTGTGGTCTTGCTGCCCTGCCTTGCCCACCTACAGGGTGAAGCCCTGGGCTCAGCCTCAGCTACACATTAGAATTGCCTGGGTATGTTTCAGAAAGCTTGAAACCCAGAGCAATTCATCAGTATCTCTGGCATTGTTATTTAAACAATCAAACAAGCAACATCCCAGGAAATTATAATGTGCAACCAAGGTTGAGAACCTTAGGTTTATGTGATGTTGCTTTCCTGGCTGCCTAAAAGTTGCAGGAGAGGCAGAAGTCTTCATTGTACAGAGGATTCACTAATTTGGGGTAGAAAGCATATTTGAGGATAGTGGAAAGAAAATATTTCCTAGGAAATGATGAGGTGTACAGCTCTTTTAACCTGGAAAAATATTTTTAAAATGGAAATAAATGCTGGGCATAAGAGTTAATAAGGGTAAATGAGATTTATTAGCACCTAACTTTGTGCAAGGAACATGAATAGATACTTTTATGTCATATTTCTTTCACTCTTCATAGCGATTCTATAAGGTAGCTGAATTTATCCACTTGACAGATGAAGAAATAGAGGTTCTGGGAAAGATATGTAAGATTACACAGCTGGTTGGACTAGAGCCTCATCTATAGCTGAGAAATGTCAAAGCTACTTCCTTCAGACTCACTGCTTCTCCCGGAGCCTAACTTTAAAGAGAAACTATGCAACCTTGGACTTTCTCCCTTCATAGTCATCTCTCAGAGCTGTAGAAACAAAGGTGCTTTTCTGTATTCTTCATATCATTTGAAATTGCCTCTGTTTTCCTCTTTGTTCATCCTTTTCCCCTTCTATTTTGTTATCCTATCTTATTATATTCCTGCCCTTTTTCTTTTCCCAGCTAAGGCCAATATTAGACTGTTTAAATTGTGCATTGCAAAATCTGCTTTCTGGCACTTGATTTTTTTTTTTTTTTTACCATTATTCGCATACATTCAACTCAGCACACATTTCATTAAACAGATGGGGAACCAAGGGGAAGCAATCTCAGTTTTTTCTCTGTGATTTGAAATATTTTCCCCAATGTAAGAGTCTGACCATACATCTCCCATACTATAAAATTTTACTCTTGCCAAAAGCCTCCACATTATAAATGAGGGGAAAAAAATGAAAGGCAGAATTCCCACACTGTTGGTTTCTAGAACTGGCAATTTGTATGCCCTGGGTAAATGCCTGCTCTTCATGTTTGTCTGGGGAAGCACACTGAGATGCTAAGGGTATGACCTAAAACGATGATTTGAAAAATGGTATGAATTTGACATGGGTCCTCATGTGAGTTATGATGAATAATACCTTTGTCTGCAAATGGATGATAAGCTGCAATTGAGATCCCTGTTTCCAATATAGTTCAGGAGAAGACCTATTAAAATATCAATAAACTGCCTCCATTAATATAGCATTGTGGCAGATGTAATTGGTGAGTTTCTCATTTTTTTCCATGTTCCTCCTCCTCCTGACTTATTTATGAGTGTTCCATAGTAATGAAAAAAGGTCATAATGAACTACTGCTAGGCAGTACATTTTTCTAGTGTTGCTAAGAGTTCCTTTTCTTTTGGACCAAATTGTTCTTTTTTTTTTTTTTTTCTATCCAGTCATCATTAGTCTGTGTTTTGATGATAAAACAGAATGAGGAAGTCGGATATCCATAATTAATACATGTTTACCACACCAAATGGTTTTTTGCTAGAGAAAACAGTGGCAGGAAACAGTATAAGAGGGGCTTCATTTCTCCAAGTCTCAATTAGCAAAGCCACAGTAGTTACTGCAGAGAGTGGTGTCTCAAATAGCTGTGCTTTGGAGTGGGAGTCCGCAGAAGAGTTTATTTAAATAGAGTTACTTGGGGCATTCAAGGCATTTACTGCGTTTCCTGATTCTTCTTTTTTTTGTCTAACAGAATTAAAAGGTGGTAACAAATTGTCACAAATCTTCTGAAAAAACAATTATGCTGGCAGCTGCCAATCTGAAAAGCCATCCAGATGGTCAAGCTGTCCAGTACGGTGGTTCCTGTTGGCAGTCGTAATAAGAGATTGATGTTAGTCACCATTTTGGAACATTGGCTAATTTGTAGTTTCTGCCTTGAAAAAACTCCAGACGTTTCTGATGGAAATCAGAGGTAATATATGGCTTGCTTCAAGAATGATAGCTTTGTATCTGTTCCTGGAAATCATTAAGTCTCATCTTCTCTCTGCCACATAGCCCATGTTGTGCTAGAGCCATAGAATTTTCTTCCTTCTACTTATTATTTGTGGTATTTATGTGTTTTATTGATTATGTGACATAATAAAACATAGGAAGTCAGAGCTATACGCGCTATATATTTTGTTCAACTGCAATGCAGAGTGTTGGGGCTCTGCTCTCCACTTGGAGAAACATCTAGCTGGGATATAAATAGATTTGTAATGACTGTTAGGCTCTGTGCCTGCAAAATATCCTGGTAGGTAGCTCATTATAGAGCTAACATCATTAATAAAATAGCTGAAAAATTTCACAAGTACAGGAATATCTTTTATATCAGTAGCTGTAAGGGAAATACCTAGTGTATGCATAATTTGAGACTCATTTTAAAGCTATAATTTATCATCATTATCTACATATTATAATGGCAAAACAGGTTTAATTGCTTTTGACTGGACTGGCATGGTGATAAGGAGAAAAGTTAGTAGCAGATGGCCCCACTGTCAAAATTGCAGTCTCTTAGCCCAAAATAAAGTAACAGACTGAGGAGAGCATGTTTCTGGTTTTTAGCTCTATCTTATCTTGATAAGCATGAATTAGCATTTTCCAGTATCATAATTGTCTAGAGAAATGGAAAAATAGTAATTATTTACAGAAGGATAAAATAGCTGTGAAATTCAACTTTAACAGGTTAAAATTGTCTAATATTTTTGGATTAACAGAAATACTTACTTTTGATATGACTTAGTGGGTTTCTAAAATATTTCCACTTCAGCTTTACAATATTAAATTGCTGGCATGTACACATTTTAGAGCACATCCATTTTGGTACTGCCTAATATTTATTCTTTTGCTTCTCCTGCAAAGTTCTCCATTCTTTTAGTAATATCAATGACAAAAACCATTTTATTTGGAATAACCAGCCTTTATGTAAACAATTTATTCAGCAGCCCTTAAAGATGTACACTATTTATATTTCTCTCTATTTGAAATTCCAGCATTACTGCATCAGTTACAGTATAACTGGCAAGAGTCCTCCGATGTTAAACCCAGCACTGATAGATAAATGTGATTTGTTTATTAAAAAAAAATGAGAAAATAAAAAGCCCTCCATACTCAGTCATGGAGTTCCTCAGCAAATCAAGGAATTTAAGATCAAATCATAAGAATTCAAACTATAAAACTGCAAAAATTAAGTCTTCTTCTTTGTCTTTTATGACTTTGGTGGCCCAAGAACACAATTATCAGGTGGTAGATTATACTGTTGGCTGGTCAATGCAAGTAAATTAACCGCTCTGGCTGATAGAAGAGAAATGCCAGCCATAGCAACTTAAGTGAAGGTGACATGCTATCTGCAAAATAATGTGAATTCGAAAGTGCAGTTTAACCCCAAAGTAAAGGGAAAAAAAAAAAGAATGGAGCAATCTGCCAGACTAAAATAATGTGCGACAGAGAAATTATTCGGAAATGGAACTGGTTATAGAGATACAGATTTATTATTTGGTTGCTGTCATGATAAATTTGCCTCAGCTATGCCCATACATGTTACAGTATTCATGTCTGAGATGAGTGGGGATGTTGCAAAAGGCTTTGCACTATTGAAAATTCATTCTGAAAATATAAATGAGTAAATGCTCATTTTTTATAATATATTTAGATGCGCACACTCACACACACATTTACACACACATAATATATAAAATATAGATGTATTTTATATTTTAAAAAAAGGTCAGTTACTTGAGATGTTCACACACCATAAGGGATTTGAGACTACAAAATGAGTTTATTATTACATATTGGTATAAATGGTTTAAAAAACCATTTCAGTGGCAATAAAATGGTTATTGTGACCTAATATCAAATAGACATTATGTGGATCAAAATTAAGTGTGTTCTGCATTCACTATTAGTAACATGTCTAGCAACATTTTCTTGTTTTTGTTTTCACATATAGCAATTTCTGCTATCACAATATATTTATTCATCATGAAGTAGCCTTAGCCAAATATATGAAAAGTAAAAAGATAAGAGGATATGCAATTACTTTTGGTGTAGAAGGGAAATGAGATTATTCCTCTAGTCAGCATTCATGGAGCCCCCCCTTGGCTTGGGAAGCCATAATTTGGGGGGCCTGTTAGGTGAGCTTTCACAATTTGCTTGGTAGATTTCCACTAATGAATTATACTGAAATCTCCATTTCTACTGAATCTGTTTTCATCAAGATGTATTAATGCATGTGACTCCAGTCTGAACAATTCCAATGATAGGAAGCTTGTCTCTACTCTTGGGAATTTTCTGTTGAATGATTATTGTCATTCGGTAGCAGAGTTCTGCTTCTGGTTTTTCTTGTTTTCAGACATTCTTCTGGGGCCATCTGAGGCATCTGTGGCTGTACCATTGTCTACATCTCATCTTCTCCTTTTAATTAAACAAGTCTCTTGACTCCTCTTTATTCAGATTTCTTGTCTCTAACACTGAGGCATTTTAAATACATTTCACTTAAAACATTATACTTTGTATCAAGTATAGGGAAGGAAAAAGTACTTTTTCTTCTTATTATAGGCTCATTGCCTGTGTGCCTTGGTGCTAAACTGATTCAGTCTTGTCTGGGGGTTGCCTTGCCCTCCTCCAGGAGATCTTCCTAACCCAACGGATCGAAGAGTCTCCTGTGTCTTTTCCATTGGCAAGTGGAATCTTTACCATTGAGCCACCAAGGAAGCTCATTTTGAACTTTTAGAGGGAGCAGATTGTGGGCAATTAAATACATAGGAGGAGCTTCCCAAGTGGCAGAGTGGTTAAGACTCTGTCTGCCAATTTAGGAGATGCAGGAGACACAGGTTTGATCCCTGGGTCGGGAAGATCCCCTGGAGCAGGAAATGGTAACCCCCTCCAGTACTCTTGCCTGGAAAATCCCATGGACAGAGAAGCCTGGTGGGCTACAGCGCATGCGGTCACAACGGGTCCGTTTCCAGGCATCAAGGAGATCAGTTTACGTGTATTCAGTGAGTATTTTGTGGTGTGTGTGAATCCCCAGTGTCAAAATTGTTATCACCATCATCATTTTCACTGCATTATTCTTATCACATAGATTAATTGACAGCTTTATACCTTGCAGGCACTACCTCAGAATGTATGATCACATTTGATACAGCAGCAATGAGGTAGATGTTTTATGATCCCCACTTGACAGATAGGAAACTAAGGTTTAAAGAGTTCAAGTACCCAAGATCATACAACTGATAAGGGTGACCTGAGATCCCAGCCCAAGAGACTATGGTGTTAACTACCAAGCTTTTCTGTTGTCTTAGAATTTCAGATTTTGGGTGATTTATAATTAAATGAAGTGATATATACTTAGTCCATATATAGGTCTTTTTTTCTTTAGCCCATATATAATTTTGATGTTGACATCATTCTGGAGCTACAATTTTATTTTATTCCTTTTATTTGCAGAATATATGCACATAATGAATCAATTCATTTTTACTTAGATTCAGTATCTGCAAAATTTAAAATGGCAGATTTCCCCTCAAATAGTTTTTTATATTTAAGCTCATCTTGGAAAATATAAGATTGGTTAGAGTTCTTGAAATGACCAGTATTTGAAAACTTGTTGGAAAAAAAGAAGGGAAAAGTATAACCAATGAAAAGGGAGAATGATAGTAGGTAACATCCATTTCTTTTATTATAGCATGCTTGTTTTATGTTTTGAACAAATTGGAAACAACAATCAAATTAATGTAACGTAGAAGCTACTAGTTGGGGGCAATTCAGAAAGTTTTACTGCAGTAAAATCTATTTCACCTAATTCCTGTGTGATGATTTATTATATTCTTCTTTAGAATAATGGGAAAAGAGCATTTTGAATCTGTGCTGCTGGAAATACACATTTTACCACTGTAATGTATAATTATAGCCTACTATAGCAGCTTATATTATCCTTTAAATATTTATCTCTTTGAATAATTGGGTTTGGGAGATTTAAATTCATTTGGTGCATATGCTATTAATTTTTCATATAGTTTGGTAGTATACCAGTCATTCCACTTGTTTAGCATCTAGCAAATGTAATTGAGCCGGGTGGAACTTTATAGCAAAATTATTCATCTTTCTGGATCCTTTTGAATATTTACATCCAAAATAAAATGCTCGTTACAAACTGGGAAAATTCAGTTACTGACTTACTTCTGGTGGCTAAAAATTAATTTGACTAGCCTTCTATTTTACTTCCCTTTGTACTTGAAGGTAATGGTTAAAAATAAATGAAGACAGTATTACATCAAAACCATTCCAGAGCTCAAAGAAGTTCATAGGCTGTTTCCATGGTACCCAGTGTGGCAGCTCACCAGCAGAGTTTGGCAAGAGCCGCCTCAATAAAATGGGCCTAACTTTTGTTTTCTGCAGGAACAGTAAGACTCTAAAGGCCTGTGTTGACAGGTAATGAGATTTAATTCATAAGAGGACAAAAATGTGGTAGTGGTGGGGGGATAGAAAATATCCATATTCATTGCTTAATCAAATAAAATTCTTTCAGAGGATTCTGGGAATTCTCCCCAGTTGTTCCCAATGCTTCCCTTTGATAGCTGTAAACAAATTACCTTATGAACAACTTCTTAATCAGGGAAGAGGAGAGCTGTTCTCTACTTGATCTTTCCCTTTGGGTGGTCCCGTTAGAGAGCAGCGGTCTTCCTCCCGATAGCCTGGCTTCTGAGAAGCCATATAGCATTGTGCTGACAGCTGTAGACCTCTTTTGTGTTAGGATGACAAACATCCTGTGTTGAGGACAGCATCAAGCCAGCTTGCAGTATGCCCAATTAGAGAAGCTAAAATCTCATTTGTTTCACCATGGGAGCCCCCTGAAAGTGCACCGTTTTGGCCTCATTACAGTATTTTTAACTTTACAAAAACAATTTCATTATGGAAATTAAAGAAGCTCATTTGGCCTTAGCATGTATACCCAAGTTAATAAATTCCAGAAATATTTCAGCCACCCACAGCACGTAGCTTTGTCTTCCCTTAATCACAGCCAATAGTTGCTTTATAGAAAATATGGTGGGTCCAAGGAAAGTTGTCATTTTCATCTGCTTTTGATTAAAAAACAAACAAACCTGCAAGAAAAATATTAACTTCAACTGTGTTGAAATAGAATGGATTCATGAAATTGGTGTCTTTGTGAATATGTTGATCCCCTGAATACATTAAGCTTGACCTGCTCTGTTTACATGCAACTTCTCTGGCTGGTGACCACAGCATACAGAGTGAAACTGAAATAGCATTCTCTACCCACTCAGTGAAGTCGATGTTGGATGTTTAAAGAAAGCACTAAACATTTCCACATTTCCTAGTGTTTGAAAAGGGAAGCATTTTCCTTTGGCAGTAGTTGGCTTTGTTATACCAAATAAGAGGGGAAATAATAC
This sequence comes from Antilocapra americana, assembly GCA_007570785.1. NCBI lineage: Eukaryota > Metazoa > Chordata > Mammalia > Artiodactyla > Antilocapridae > Antilocapra > Antilocapra americana. The sequence continues at coordinate 35,484,757 of ML663562.1, read as the reverse complement.
AGGTAATGGAAAGGTGATGTTTGGTAGTGTTAGATTTGAGAGTCCAAACAGCTTTGTATAAAAAGATTTTCAGTGTGACTGCCCAAGTAGTGGATATGTTATGCTGGTCCCAGCATGTCTTATGGTGGACCCTGTATTGGACTACATGGAACTCCGTGAATTACTTTCTGGAATGTGAAATGATGGACTAAAACACGTCACATCTATTTTCCTTTTTGTTGTTGTTGTTCGTCAAAATTCAAATATCCTAAGATCATCTCGTTTAGATCAAGTTGTAATCAATAAATTGATGACACTAAACAGAAGACCTCTAAATTTATAATATTGAGACTTTAAATTATTAATTAAGATGTAAATGCATACTTCCTTCTCATCATCCAAAGACAGAAAAATTGTGTATTAAAAAAGTTGGCAGGGGGTGGGACAGGGAGAGGGAGAAGACAAATATCCATTTATAAGCTAGAGAAAATAACTGTCAAGAAACATTATAATAGTTTAGTTTGAAAAATAGAAGATAATGAGCCATAATTCCACCTTCTGACACACAGAAATCTACGATTTATTTTTGTGTGCTTTTGCCTAGTAACTATGTTCATTCAACCTCCTTCTTTCCTTCACTGGCTCCCTACCTTCCTCTCTCCCTTCCTTCTTCCTTCCCTTCCATCCATCCATCTCTCTATCCGTTTATTCATCTATCTTTCATCTCTATCTGGAGAACAGTTGAATAGTTACAGAGAATGTTCTTTGTTATATAATGTCAGTCTTGCTGCATTTTATGGTCCAGTGCTGATCATTTGATGCTTCTCCTACAGGGATGTAGAAATACTCATAAGGGCAACACAAACCTACGTGCAGTTAGGTTCACTGTCAGATTAGTTCCACAACCCCCCCCTCCCCATGAAGATAACTTTCCTGCCTCATAGTGGAAAATTCTGCCAGCATCTCCAAAAATATTATTAACAACATAAGCTAAATATTCCTAGCCTTTCTCATTCTCAAAGATAACAAACAGCAACTTGATGTAGTAGAAAGATTACTGGAAGTCTTAAGTTTTGGTCTAGCTCTGAGTGTTAACTATTGCTTAATAATACATTGTACCAAAATTTAGAGGCTGAAAACAACAATAAACATTTATCATCTTAACAGTCTCTGTAGGTCAGGAATTCAGGAGTGGCTTGTTTGGATGGCTCTGGGTTGTATTAGTTATCTAGTACTTCACAAGCTGAGCGACTTAAAACAACAGAGCCTTGTGGTCTCACCGTTCTGGAGGCCAGAAGTCCAAAATCAAGGTGTTTAGCAGGGTCATGCTTCCTCCAAAACCCATAGGGAGGAAGCCTGCATTGCCTCTCCTCTCTCCTGGTGTTTACATGGAGAACGATCTTTGGTACCCCTTAGTATGTAGACGCGTCACTCTGGTCTCTGTCACAGTCGTCACATGGCCGTCTTCTCCTGGTGTGTCTTGGTGTCAACACCATCTTCGCACTGTGTGCATCTCTGTCTGTGTCTAGATTTCCTCTTTGTATAAGGACACCAGTTCCTGCACTGGAGAAGGCAATGGCACCCCACTCCAGTGGTCTTGCCTGGAGAATCCCAGGGACGGGGGAGCCTGGTGGGCTGCGTCTGCGGGGTCGCACAGAGTCGGACACGACTGAAGCGACTGAGCAGCCCCAGCAGCAGCATGTTGGTTTCTGGCCCACCCTAATGACATCATGTTAACCTTCTTGCATCTACAGTAATGAGGTCACATTCACAAACGCTGAGTGGGGGTGGGGTTAGGAATTCATCGTTTCTTTTTCAGGAAATAAAATTCAGCCCGTAACAAGACTCTTTCATGAAGCTGTGGTCAAGATGTTGGCCAGGGCTGCAGCCATCTGAAGTCATAACTGAGGCTAGGAAATCTGCTTTCAGGGTAGTTCATTCACATGGCTGGTGTAGGAGACTAGAATATGCCAACCCAAAACACACCTTTTTAGCATCAGGGTTATTTTGAGAAACAGAAGACACGGGAGACGCTCTGAAAACACAGCATGAATTTCTCTTTTGTGAAGAAAATTTGTATTAATAAGGGAAATTTCCGAAGGATGTTCCCCCACTCTGTATCAGAAAGAGAAAAATGACTTACTCCCAAGACACTCTTATCCATGGAGAAGGTGCTGTCTTAAATTTGTATACTAGATCTTACCCTTGTTCAGCACACTTTTCCTGACCACCTTCCCATAACTTGCCCAGAAGCTCCAACCCCCTTTCCCTAAGTTTTAGCCCCAAGTTGGTTTATAAACCCAAGTTGTTACCACTCCTTTGAGTTCCTCATCCTTGAGTTTCTCCCATGTATATATGAGAGATACATTCAGTAAACTTATTTCTATTTTTCTCTTGTTGCTCTGTACTTTTTTAAAGATCCCCAGCTGAGAACCTAGATGGATAGAAGGAAAATATTTTTTTCCCTCCCTGACACTGGTGTGTTATGCTGGTTGTGGCAGTAAACCCTAGTTTTTCCCAATGGGGCCTCACTAGAGGCTGCTGGAGTGTCCTCATAACAAAGCCACAAGACTTCCTTCAAAACAGGCAATTCAAAAGAAGGCAAAGCAGAAGTGAGAATATCTTTTGTGACTTAAATTTGGGAATCACACACCACCCCTTCCACCACATTCTCAGTGTTAGGAGTGAGTCATTAAGTCCAACCCACATTCGTGGAGTGGGGAATTAGATGATATATTTTGAAAGGAAATATATCAAAGAACGGTGCATATACGTTACAGTCACCCCACTCAACTGGTTAGCAGCTGGGTGATCTTGGGAAAACCATAATGTGTTTGAACCTATGATAATCAGCTCAATCATCTTGCAGTTAGGAGCATGGATTCACTGCTTTATAGACCTGGAGACAGTCCCAGTCATAGGATCGAAACAGGAAGGACCTTAAATCTCCTCCTGTCTAAATATTTCATGTTCCATATAATCCCAAGGCAAGAAGTCATATAGTGAGTATTTCATCTACCTTTCATCCAGAATTCTTGGATGAGAGAGATTCCCCATCTTCTTTTGAAGCCTGTGGGTGTTCCTTTCCTACTCTTGTGAGTTCAGTATGTTCATTCTGCTCTCTGGTACTGGAGATGGACATCAAGCTCAATGTTTGGATATTGTAATGGTTTCACGGTGCTTATAAGTCAAGGTTGAGTACAGGAAACCAGAAACACTCTATATTTCAAGCACAAAGTGATTTAAATGATCTATGGTGCAGAATTACGGTCCTTTACAAAGTCAAGGTGCAATGGTTAGTTTTATGTGTTAACTTGGTTGGGCTATGGATGCACAGATAGCTGGAAAACATTGCTGAGTATGTCTGTGAGGGAGTTTCTGGAAGAGACTCGCATTTGAAGTGGTGGACTAAGTAAAGAAGATCACCCTCACCATTGTGGTTGGGCATCATCCAGTCCACTGAGAGCATGAATAAAACAAAAGGGAGGAGAAAGGGCAGATTTGCTTTCTCCCTGAGCTGGGATACCCAGCTTCTCCTCAACCATTGGCACTCCTGGCTCTCGATCGTTCAGACTCAAATCAAGACTTACGAAACTGGTAGCAGATCGTGGTACTTCTCAGTCTCTAGAATTGTATACATATATGTGAAATGTGGGGTAGATAGAAGAAAGGTGGGGGGAAGAAGAAGAGAAGAAAGTGAGGGAGGGATAGGGATTCAATGAACATAGAGAGTCACTAGAAGAGAATGCACAAAAATTATAAAACACATAAACATTTTCTATATATATTCTATTTTCCTGGAGATCCTTGACTAATATACAGAGTGAAAGCTAGAAAAGCTGAAGTCATAACGGTTCTACCAGACTTCTGGTTGAACATTCTTGTGGGTGTTTACATTCTTTCAGTGGTTGCTAGTGATTAGGAATTCCCCCCTACCCTCCCAGGAATTAGCTTTCAAAATTTAGAAGACAAAGAAAGACCTTGTGAAATGTTTTCACCACAGCAGCCTCAGCATCTGATCCAGTGGATCTCCTTTTTTAGAAGCACGATAGAAATTTGATGAATGAATGAGTGATTATGAGCTGTTAGTCTTCAGGCACTTTCATGCTTTCTAGTTGCTGGATTCAAGTTGCAAAGTGTTTGTAAGAACAGAAGCTTCTTTAGAACCAGAATCAGTGCAGGTAGAATTTTGAAGAGGGATTTTAAGGGATTTTAATCATAAAGAAACCGATTTTTAGTTTTTTTTTCCTCAGAATTGCCTGACAATCAACTATCTGGGTCAATTTGGTTGAAGAGTTCTCTTGCTGAGTGCCATTATCTTATACTTTGAAATTTCACATGACCTTGGATTGGTTTTTAACTGGCTCTTAATATCTGTTTTAATGGCATAGCTTATTTACCTGCTTTTCACTTATGTATCCTATTTGCAGTCTGCTGATGTATTGAAAGAGCTTTTGAAGCAACCAAGATAGTCATTCTGTTCAACCTTGTGACCAGTGTTTCATCTTAAATATTGTTAACTATAATAATGTTATTAAAAAACATCTCCAGGACTATGTGCCTAGAGTAGTCAACAACTTAATGATATACTCATTTTTTATTTCAAGTAAGACCATCTTTGCTTTATTTCTGGGCATTATGTCATTTACCTTTGACCTCAGCAACCTAAGGAAAATGTGTTTCTGGTCTCATAGATGCCTCTTGTGTTGTTTCTCCCTTATTTACTGTACTCTTGTATTGAAAGGGCAAAATAAGAAATGTAAAATTTATTTTCAAAATGCATATGATTCAGACTCCAGATCCTACCCACAGAATTTTTCCCATGTATACCACGTAAATCAGTTGTCTTTTATTTGTCTCTCTTGTTTAGTTTGTACTTGTGCTTAAGAATCTGCACTGGTGGCTCCAGAATTTTACAATGGAGGGGTTGAGGGGTAGAAGCCTGGCCAGTGATTTTGTGGCTGTGTGTGTATTGGGGAAGGAGGCATGTGCATATCTACATATTGGTGCAAAAGAAGGTTTACTCTTTTTAAAAGATTTTTGTGTCTAACATTTTGATAAAATGGGAATATTAGAGTCTTAGAATATCAGAGCTTTTCAAGAGATTTTCCACTTTTATTCTCTCATTTTACAGTTAAGAAAACTGGGGTCCAGAGGTTAAATCTGTGGGAGGAAAATGAAAAAAAACAAAGCACAGTTGGGAGAGCTGATCCAGTTTGGGGACCCCTCAGGCTAAACTCTAAACCAGTGTTTAGAGTTCTGTTTACTCCAGTGTTAGAAGACAAATATAAATAGTCTTTCATTGCTACTCAGTAGTGAGAAAATTAATTCAAAAGGCCTGAGATATCCTCAACATCAATAGTCTTGGCCAGATGAGTAGTTATATGAACTCATTTAGGAGAGACAGGATATTGATAAATAGATTTGGCTGCTGCGGCCAAGTGTAAACAGCTCCTTCATTGTCTTAGAAGTCAACGATTCTTTTTAAACATTAGACATACCTCTGGAGAGATACAATTATCACTCCTAAATGTTACTGGAGAATTTGAAGCTTGAAGAAAGTTTAAATAAAAATCAAAAGAAGGAACTAATGCCATTCAGTAGGCAGTCTACCCTGTGTACCATCTGATTCGTGCTAGAACATTGTTTCATAGATCAAAGGTTTCACATTCACACCATACACACCAACAAATCTGAAAAGTGGAGCTTCTCGTCTTTAAATTGAGGCTGAGTTTCAGATAGGGATGTTCTCACAATTCTACATATTTTGATCAAAGTGGTGGAAACTATAGAACAAAGTAAGTATGAAATTTTGACAGGTCACTTATCTCCCTAATCCTCACACCTGTATAATGAATATGTTCTTGATGAATCCCCAGGGGATGGAATTGAGTGATTTATTCATTCATTTATTCATCCATCCATTTAATCATTTCTTCAGCAAGAAATTGAGGATGCCTTTTATTTCTAAAAATGACCCAGTCCTTTTCTCACAAAATGAGATTATGTTGTAACTTGTTTTCTGCCTGAACCTCTCCTGCTGCTACTAGATTATAAGCCCCCTGAGGACAACCACTGTATCTTATTCACTGATGAATTCCTTCCAAGAGGCTGCCTGTCACAGAATGGATATTTGATCAACAGCAATCCGTGAACGCAAATATGTCTCTACTAAGTCCTCAGTGTCCTGACAGAGACAGAAAACCAACAGACAAAAGTCAGAGCTCCTAGTATGGACTGTGAAAGGGAGGTAAATTTGATTTTAAGGAAGCATAAGGAGAAGTATTGAACCCAGCTAGGTGAAATCAGGGAGAAAGTGTTGCATCTTTACAAAAACTGTGAAATAAGTGCTGTTCCTTTCATTTGTATCGATGAGGGAAGTGAGGCTTGATAACTCTTAAGACTCAAGGATTTCAGTCAGAAAGTGCTGAATATGGGTCTTAAACTCAAGTGTGTGCATCCAGACCTCGTCCGCTTCTGAATTGCTTGAGATGGAAGAAGTTTTCTGCTGTAGTGTCTTTGTGCTGTGGTTCAAAGCTTCTTCTTTGTTTCATATGGTCTTCCTGAAGGCAGGGAGTCTGATAGGTACAGCACTCTCTTTTTTTAAAACTATTTATTCATTTATTTATTTTGGCTTTGCTGGGTCTTCATTGCTGTGTTGGTTTCCCCCTCTATTTGTATGAGTGGGGGTGGCTGTTCTCTAGCTGTAGTGCTCAGGCTTCTCATTAAGGTGACTTCTCTGGTTTTGCAGAGGTCTAGGGCGTGAAGAGTTCAGTAGTTTTGGCATGTGAACTCAGTCATTGTAGCCCCCGGGCTCTAGAGCTCAGGCTCAATAGTTGTGGCCCACAGGCTTAATTGCTCTGAAACATGGGGTTCTTCCTGGACCAGGGATCGAACCCATGTGTCTTGCTTTGGCAGGCAGATTCTTTACCACTGAGCCACCAGGGAAGCCCTGGTAAGTGCAGAAGTCTTGTATCTCTATTGCGAATTGTCCATATAATGACCAATAAATGTCCAATAAATGAAGTGCTATTTCAGCTTGTTTTTTATTCTTCAGGGATATATTGATTAATAGAAACATAAAGTGCCTTGGCTTCTTGTTTTGTGATTATAAAATAAAAGTATTTAAATTCCAAAACCAAGATTGGTGTGCCCATCCTTTTTTCTTTCAGTTGTAACTCCTGTTTTGATCTTTCATGTTCCAAACATCCTTTCTGTGGTTTCAAAAGGTAACTTCAATACTATTGGTTATCAATTTAATGATGGCTTTTCAGTTTTCTACTCACTGGATCAAAATGTTAGTCTACCTTTGTCTCTGCCATAAATCCCATCAAAGTGTTTACATCTACCCCAAATCTCTTTTAAATGCAAATAAACAAGTTCAGCAGAGACACAAACACCACGTGGATAGTTAACAGCAGCCTGCACTCTGTTCCAGTCGTTAACTGCAGCTTGCAGAGATTCTTGACAAAAAAAGAAAAGAAACAAGAAAGAGAAAGAAAGCATGGATGGTCTCTTTAATGAGGCTTTCCTTCTCATTTATCAAATATGGTGTAGCTTTGTCCAGCTGGTCTGGTTTGAAAATCGGAAAATCACTTAATCTGATTCACATAGAAGACCGCTCTAGCAGGTGAAGAAATACATGTATTAAGAAATATGTTTCTTTGATTTACTTTTTTAAGCCACGTCCTTTGTCATGGATCATAAGACTTAGGGCCTATGCTAGAGGTCATTAAAGAACACCAAAAATCTGACATTTGAGTAGAAAACATATTTTTTTCTTTCCAATTATTTAAGTGTTTTCCCAGCTGGGATGTTTGAGCAAACATTAGAGGGAATTATGGGCTTTCTATGTGGCTCAGTGGCAAAGACTCTGCCTACAATGCAGGAGATGCAGGTTTGATCCCTGGGTCGGCAAAATCACCTGGAGGGAGGAATAGCAACCCACTCCAGTAGTCTTGCCTGGAGAATCCCATGGACAAATTCTAGGACTTAAAGCAGGCCCAGGTCTGTTTAGTTTCTGATCCCCTGACATCTTATCATTGTGGTTTCATTGTAGGCTCCATGCAAGCTGGCTGCCTACAATGCCAGGACTACATCCTCTCAGGTTCGAACTCAAGGCAAAAGAGGATCCTTCTCTTCTCCAGTAATTTGACCTAACACATACTAGCTCAGCTGGGTTACATACCCACTTCCAGATTCATCCTTACACTGCCTGGGGGAGTGATGCTCTCCAGGGATGGGCCTGAATCACATGTCTTTGGAGGCAAGAACATCATCAATTCTAACAGAAGCGTTGAGAGTGGAGATGGCTGTTCTCTAGAGGAAGACTAGGGCATGTTTACCTGATGAAGGTTGAGTGGATGTGGACAATACGTATAATCATTACAAACCACATTTGATGACAGTCTTTTCAGAAATCAACAGCTTCCTTTCCTTTGTTCATTTGTAAATTTCTCTCAGCGTTAGCCCAGCAGAATCATAAATATGCAAAGAACAGTTCAAGTCCTATGGGAAAGAGTATGCTTGAATATGATAATGATCCTTTCATTAAAATGTAAGTTCTTATTATTTTAGAAAAAAAAAATACATGGTGAAATTTTAAAGCAATAACCTGAGTTGACTACCGATCGGCTGGAGCACTTGGGGCACACAGGCAGAGGTCTCTGGAGGAGAGGAGCCTCTTCAAGCTCGGCTGAGTCCCTCTTTCCTACCGCTCACCCACTGTGCTCCTCGGTGAATATTGCCTCAGTGTTAGCGGGCTTCTTAGCATTCAGTTGCTGCAGAATTTCCTCCTCATTATTCTAACTCTCCTTCAGCATACAGAACACAAGTCACCACATACCAACTGAGAAAATTTCAGTGCCCCTTTTCTTTTCTATCTGGGCTGGATAGTTAAAAAGAATTTAGATTTAGTTTGACCACAGAGAAATGCAGTGAGTCGTAACATGAGCCTTCCCAAGCTCCCAAAGCCCTCTTCTGTTGTATCTTCTTAGATTTCCAAGCCTGGTTTGGTGGTACAACAAGCACCCCGAGGCTCGGTATTTTAGTGCCTTCTTCCTACTAATTGTCCTGAGGATGAGAGGAAGGACTCGTGGCCGTAGAGCAGTGCCATCTGGATGCTCTATTTGAGAGCCAGTGGGGCTTCTGGAAAATGAACTCCATCCACGCCTTTAGTGTGAAAGTGGCTTCACATTGTGGGTCCATGCTATAGTCTATAGTATCACCTTCAAATGCAAGGCTGAGAGCGATTCACTTAAAATCCCACCTGGAACCATTCAAACAAGTGTCTGTCCATCCTGATTAGCTCTCATTTCCACACTCGGGATTTGAAATAGATTCAATAGTGGTATTCAGCATACTCAGATATTGATTGATTAGCAAATATGTCTATGCACAAGTACTAATATACCACCAAACATTCTCTTTTGCTAAGTTAGCTTGTATACAGATAATATTCTCTAGCAAAATTGACCCCTAAGTGAGAATTTGGTTAGAAGCTGAATACTAGAGTAGTAACGTACCCAAAGCATCCCTTTTCCTATAAAATCTCTCATTTGGGCACAGCATGAATATACACTTTCACTGTTCATCCAAAAATGGGAGATTGCTTGAAGCCTCTGATTAATGCAAATAATTGCTGCACAAGAGCATCTCTGATGCTTAGGAGGCCATTAGTGGTGCACAGCTGCCATCAACCAGGAGCAAGCTGCGCAGACAAAGATGACTCATGGGTGGATTCTGTGGCCAGAACATCCTGGGTGTCTACAGGTTGGGAGGATAATCCTTAGATTCGTTTGTACAGTGTGTGCCAGGGATAGGGATACGGGTGTCCGGGACAGAGTGCCACCTGGGACAGAGGTGGTAGAGCACAATGGATGAGAAAGGAATTTTCCTCAATGGCAATTTCTTCTATGTCTCTGGCACTTTATTGTTTATCTACTTTGACTTGTATTCCCACAGTGTGTATACTAAGTAAAGAAAAATTTATCACCTCTGTTTTACCACTAAGGAAAATGAGGATCATGGAAATCAAAGGACTTATTCAGAATCACAGTGATGATGGTTGGTGGAATCAGGACTGTTTGAATCCAGGTCCAGTGTTCTTCCTGCTTTACCAAGTGTAGCATTGCTCTCTGGGGCTTCCCAGATGGCTCAATGGCAAAGAATATGCCTGCCAATGCAGGAGATACAGGAGATGGAGGTTCAATCCCTGTGTCAGGAAGATCCCCTGAAGAAGGAAATGCCAACCTACTCCAGTAGTCTTACCTAGGAAATCCCATGGACCAAGGAGCCTGATAGGCTACGGTCCATGGAGTCACAAAGAGTTGGACATGACTGAGCGACGGCACACACACACGCACAGCTTTGCTCTCTGGCTGGGTATAAAAATGTATGCAAGTTCATCCCTTAAAGATTATGAGTGAAGCATGGGGCATGAGAATTATGTGAAGGGCAACTGAACTTTGTATAAATATTGAACCCTGTGCACCAAAATCAACACATGATTGGCTAGACTTTGAACCTAATTGTCTATGGAGCACAGTCTTATTTGCATGGGTCATGCTATGCAGTTCTTGGCAAATACTTTGAACACAAATCTGACTAGTCAGTCCATGAAAAATGCATTTATTTCTGGACAAGACTCATATACATCAAGTTTGCAGAGACCATATGCCAAATTATGAATTTACCCTAAGTAATAGAAGATCAGGAAGAACATGATGGCCCAGTTTCTTTTTGTGCACATGCTACATGGAATGCTGTGGGGTTTCTTTGCATTTGGTGGTTTATTCGCTAAGTCATGTCCAACTCTGCGACCCCATGAACTGTAGCCCACAAGGCTCCTCTGTCTATAGGATTTCCCAAGCAAGAATACTATAGTGGGTTGCTATTTTCTTCTCCAGAGGATCTTCCCAACCCAGAGATCTCCCATGTCTCTCCTGCACTGCAAGCAGTCTCCTGTATTGCAAGTGAATTCTTAACCAACTGAGCCACTAGGGAAGCCTTTTTTTTTTTTTTTTTTGATTATTTGTTTACAATTCTTCCTTTTCCTCTCACCTTTGCCATGATTGACTGAGGGCAGAATATGCTTACTACTTTCTCTGACTTTGGTCTTGGTCCTATGACCTGGCTTGGCCAAAGGAATATGAGGGATGTTCTGTACAAAACATGTACAAACCATCCAGTGTGAAGCTTTAAATGTTCTTCTGTGGTTTAGATTCCATCTGTGTCCTGCCCTGCAAGTATGCCCAATAGCCATAGTCCTTCATCCTGAGTCTTAGAAGAGAGAGAGACATGTGCAACAGATCCGAACCCAACCTGGAGTCTGAAATAGAACAACTTTAGCCAACTCGAAGATCTGTGAGCAAGCAACACATGTTTGTTAATGAAGGCTACTAGGATTTTTGCATTGTTTGTGATGGAGCATTACTATAACAGTTACTGGCCAGTACAGGTGCCAAGTCACAATCAGAAAGATACAGACTGGGGATGGAATGGTTCAACCTCATTATTGGGTTTGATCACCTTCTCTCTTGAAAGGGAATTTCCACGATCAGCTTTCTTTTCCTTTGCTACTCTGGCTTACTAACTCCTCTTCTGCTCAACATAGCCTGTTTTTTTTCTTGATGGGGAATACCTTTAAGTGAGATAACATGTTTCTTTTATGTTTAAAGTTTTACCTACAGAAAGGAACCACGTTTCCCTGATTTCTAGCTATAATGATGCTTCCTTTGAGCTTCTTCATAGTAGCAACATCTATTGTAGTTAAGCCTGGACCGTTTGGCCGGTGGGAAGGAAGCCCCTGGTCATAGTTGAAATTAAACCACTCAGTTAATACTGAGCAGTTTATGACTGGAGCATTTTGTGATCAAGGCAAATAAGGACTGGAATCCTGCCTACCTCCCTGAGATGGGGATAGGAGATGGGTGTTCATGAGCTGATTAACTTTGATTGCTGACCACCTACCTAGGAAAGTGAGAGGAGAGAAGGGGAAGCTATGCGATGTGGGGTCAGACTAAGAATCCGGGAGAGTCAGCCAGGCAGTTATGCTAGGTCCTCCAGCCCCAATTAGACAAAATCTACTTAGTTAATTGAAAATTGACCAAGTCAGTTGCTTGGAGGGAGGAGAGTTTTAAATGGATACGGTACTTAATATAGTCATATACTCTCAGGATTAAGACCACAGGTTCAGGAGCAAGTCTACCTGGTCTCTGCCACCACTGTAAGCTGTGTCACATGAGTAAACCTCCGGTGTTATATGGCGGTAGGAAAATGTCCACCTCCTAGGTTTGTTTTGGATATTAAATTAAATAACATGCATAAATGAGTACTTATTAGGGCACTGCTTTGAACATGGTAAAAACTCAATAAATACAGCTTATTATTTATCAGATACACATTAGTGTCAAATCTTGTATGATACCAGATGTAAGACAATCTTTATGTTTAAGGAACTTAGAGTCTAACTGATAAGGCTGCTATATAGCTATAAGAAAGTAAACTATTGTTCAGACAGTATTATATATTTGAAGGGGAAATTATAAATATCAGTGTATATTTTATATTTTTTAGCTGAGATTTTTCTTTGCTTGGAAAACAGGAAAAATTATTATGAGATTGATTAAATTATAGTAATTTTGCATGATGGAATACTATGAAGCTATGGAAAAGAATGAGAAGGAACTCTAGATTCTTATTTTGGTTGTCTCCAGGGTGTATTGTTAAGTGAAAGCCAACAAAGTACAGGTTCAAGTTTATAGTATGCTACCTTTGGTGAGAAAGGCAATCAAATAAAATAATTATGTGGCTATGATAACAAAATAAGAAACATTGGAAGGATAAGTCAGTTTTAATAAAAATGGCTACCTTTATGGATGAGGAGGAATAAAAACCAGACTCCTTTGAGTGTAACTTTTATATAATTTAGATTTTTCATCATATGAGTATTTTACATATTCAAAAGACAAAATTAATTCAAAAGATTGAAAAAAAAGACAAACCCCCAAATGTAAACAAATAAAAATAAATTAGTCTGATTCTATATCAGAATTTAACAGAATCATGTAGGAAGTGCATCCCAAGTGACTTTTGAGCACAGTGTTCTGTCTGTTCATTAGTAGAGTATATGACTGAAATGAGGTAACGTTGCTCAGTTGTGTACAACTCTGCAATTCCATGGACTGTAGGGTACCAGGCTCCTCCATCCATGAAATTTTCCAGGAAGAGTACTGGAGTGGGTTGCCATTTCCTTCTCCAGGGGATCTTCTTGACCCAGCGATCAAACCAGGGTGTCCCGCATTGCAGGCAGACGCTTTACCCTGAGTCACCAGAGAAGCCCTATGGCTGAAAACAACTACCAAAAAAAATTCTTAAATTTCATTCAGTGATTTTGTTGTTAGTAGTAGTAATATGGTGTCATAGACTTGAAACTGTTTCATTTATATTGTATTAAAAAAAGAATGTTCATGCTATTAGAAACCAAGGTGTTCTAATATGAATATAAAACCTAAGACATTAAGAAAAGTCCTATAATTTAAATTTGGACTGAAAAATATTAATATAAATTTGTGATTTCTGAATCACTAAAGGATTTAGGAGCAATAATACTTCCGTAGAAAAGAGTACATGTAATAATGAATTTTGTTCTCTAACTACCATTCCCCATTCAAAGGAACCAGAGCTCATTAGAGAAATGGCTAATTTCAAATTTGGAGCAGGGGGATAATATAAGCAAGGGACCGATAGTGCTAGAAGAGAAAGAAACAGTCAATAGACTAACGGGGCATGTTAGAGAACTCAGGAGTCAGCTCAGTGGTGCTTCCACTGCCCCAAATTTGTGGCAATTTGAGTATCAAAAGAATAATTATTATAATTAAGTTAAAAACATTGACTGAATAAAAACCGTGACTCCTAAGAGACAGAGTCATTTGACGATATTGGAAGTGGTTATCGCATCAACTCTTTATTCTGAAATGTAGTGATTGAAAAGAAAAGAGAACAATAAGAATAACAAGTTTACTGTAAGAACTATATTTCTGGTTGCTTAGGAAAGCTCTTCTTTCCAAAAAAAAAAGGTCTAAATGTTGAAAATTATGGGATGAGGAAATCACCATCTGCAGCCTGCAGAAAAAGCCTTGGTTTAGACAAGGATGGTACACGGATGATTAAACCATTAGGTGAGAGGTTGCTGGGGCATTGGGATGCTGTCGTAGTGCTAAAGGACAGACCAGAGTTTAACTGTTGATTGCAAAAGGAGAGCCTACCTTTATAATCAGGGTGACAACTTAGTATCATGAATAGTGGGACAACCTAACCTTAAGTGTCTCTGCCTGATGTAATCTGAAGATCCAGCGTCTCCTATCCTATTCTTATCTGAAATATTTGCACGTGTGCTCAATCGCTGTGTTTGACTCTTTGCAATCCCGTGGACTGTAGCCCACCAGGCTCCTCTGTTCATGGGGATTTCCCAGACAAGAATACTGGAGTGGGTTGTTATTTCCTTCTCTAGGGGATCTTCCTGACTCATGGATCGAAGCTGTGTCTCTGGCATTGGAAGGCAGATTCTTTACCTAAGAGTCACCAGGAAATCCCCAAAATATTTAACCAGAACCTATCAAATGCTTGCTTCTTGGAAGAAAAGCTATGACAAGCCAACAGAGTGTATTAAAAAGCAGAGACATCACTCTGCCAACGAAGGTCCCTATAGTCAGAACTGTGATATTTCCAGTAGTCAGGTACAGATGTGAGAGTTGGACCATAAAGATGGCTAAACGCCAAAGAATTGATACTTTTGAACTGTAGTGCTGGAGAAGACTCTTGAGAGTCCCTTGGACTGCAGGGATATCAAAGCAGTCAATCCTAACGGAAATAAGTCCTAAATATTCATTGGAAGGACTGATGCTGAAGTTGAAACTCCAATACTTTGGCCACCTGATGTGAAGAGCTGACTCATTGGAAAGACCCTGATGCTGGGAAAGATTGAAGGCAGAAAGAGAAGGGGACAACAGAGGATGAGATGGTTGGATGGCATCACCAACTAGATGGACATGAGTTTGAGCAAACGCCAGTGATGGACAGGGAGGCCTCGTGTGCTGCAGTCAGTGGGGTTGCAAAGAGTTGGACATGACGGAGTGACGGAACTGAACTGAACTGAATGCTTTTTGTAATGTCTATGTTATTGACAAGCTCTTTTATTAGATTTTAGTCAAGCATAAACCACATTAGTGCCACCACTAGAAGTGTGGATTTCTCTATTACGGAATTTATTTATTTGCTCTTAATAGTGATTTCCAGGCAGGATGAGCCATGAGAAGATCTGTCCTTTAAAAACAGTCGTTTGTGTTTTATTTTTCTGTGACTATCTTGTCAGAATCCAAAAGGAAACCCATCTAAGCCTTCACATCACAAGGATCAAGTCTGAGAGAATGTAGTACATCTTCTCAGAAC
Organism: Antilocapra americana; assembly: GCA_007570785.1. NCBI lineage: Eukaryota > Metazoa > Chordata > Mammalia > Artiodactyla > Antilocapridae > Antilocapra > Antilocapra americana. Next base: position 35,469,328 of record ML663562.1, on the reverse strand, counting down.
TGTTTGAATAAGAATCTGATTCCATGTAACATAAAGGTTATTTGTAAAATGAATACAATAGAGCTATTATGCATCATTTTGGGATTTGAGGAAGCGTACTGACCTTTTTTTTTTTTTTTTTTTAAGTGAGTTAGTGCTCAGGTGACTGGCTTAGGGATCCAATGAGATGAAATAAAATCTGTGAAAATTTATCCTGGAAATAAGGCAGATCAAGATTAAATTTTATACTATCTCTGGGGCTGGGTATGAAGCTGATACTAAGATTCTGCCCACGCAGACATTTGTCAGCACCACGCCTTAATTAGGGTAGAAGAGACCAAATGGAGGAAGTTCTTTGATCCCTGTGATCCCTGTGGTGATTTCTTGTGTATGGTGTTTATATACGTGCATCCCTATGTATGTATCCCTTCCAAATGCTTCTCCTCACCCTCCACCCCTGCCCCACCACAGGAAAACTTTTTTCTTTCACTGCATGCCCCTTCATACAACTGGACTCCCGCTGTCAGTCATTAAACACTCAAACATTCCAGACAGTCTGGGCTCTGTCTTGGCATGGCTTTCCTGTCATTCAGGGTAGCTGGGGGTTGGACTTGGAGAAAACTGAAGGGCATGGTAAACTCTGTTATTGCTGCTTTGCTGCTTTGATTCCCCCCAGCAAGGGAAAAAGATTTGGAGGTGGAACATCCAGGGCAAGTAAGCAGTTTTCAGGTGAGACCTACCTATCTACAAAGAGAGGCCCTGTGAGGAATAATCAAGTGATAATTTAAAACTAGAAACAATAACAGAATAATAAACAAGGACCAGGAAGCTCAGCTTCAGTTCAGTTCAGTCCAATCACTCAGTCGTGTCTGACTCTTTGTGACCCCATGGACTGCAGCATGCCCGGCTTCTCTGTGGAGCACGAACTCCTGGAGCTTCCTCAAACTCATGTCCACTGAGTCGGTGATGCCAGCCAACTGTCGCATCCTCTGTCGTCTCCTTCTTTTCCTGCCTTCAATCGTTCCCAGCATCAGGATCTTCTCAAATGAGTCAGTTCTTCACATCAGGTGGCCAAAGTACTGGAGTTTCAGCTTGGTGCTCTGTAATGACCTAGATGGGGTTTGGGAAGAGGGAGGATCAAGAGGAACAGGATATATGTATGCATATGACAGATTCACTTCATTGTACAGGGGAAGCTAACACAATATTGTAAAGCAATTATACTCCAATAAAAAAACTAGATTGTTAATATTACTTTATGTAGTTGGATAGCTACAAAAGAGAAACACTAGAAGGATAAATCAGAAACCCTTGTCTCTCATTTAATGATTTTGATTTGTTTCTAAAAGCCTTGCCACTAAGTGAAAAGCTATTAAATAAAAATATTTTTTTCTATTAATTTTAATTGGAAAAAGTTTTGATGCATTCTGCCAACCCAAAACACCAAATCAACATTTAAAATAGAAAATAGGACCAACTGAACAGCAGAAATATCTTTCTATAAGTAATAAATGGCAATTTGAAAGTAAATAGGCATCGTTTATTTAAAACATGAAATGTAATGGAGGTTTATTGTAATGTCAGTTACTCACCAAGGAAGAGAGATGATGGTTGGCAGAACCAGAGAGGCATTCTTTTGAAGCTAAGAGAGAGTCAGGTGATCAGCTTCCAGGCAGGCAACCTAGGGGAGGCAAGGTGGAGGATGGTGGAAGAGGTGCTGGGTTTTGAAACCATGTGAGTTACTGAATTCTTTTTATCTCTCTCTCTCAAGCTTAAAAAACTCAAGAGGCCATGGAAATCTTTATCTGGATGAAGTTGGTGTGGAGAAATTTACAAATGCTATCTCTGTCTCAGCTCAGTTCAGTCACTCAGTCGTGTCCGACTCTTTGCAACCCCACTGACTGCAGCATACCAGGCCTCCCTGTCCATCAGTCACCAACTCCTGGAGCTTGTTCAAACTCATGTCCATCGAGTTGGTGATTCCATCCAACAAGTTCATCCTCTGTTGTCCCCTTCTCCTCCTTCCTTCAATCTTTCCCAGCATCAGGGTCTTTTCAAATGAGTTGTTTTTTGCATCAGGTGGCCAAAGTTTTGGAGTTTCAGCTTCAGCATCAGCCCTTCCTATGAATATTTAGGACTTACTTCCTTTAGGATTGACTGGTTGGATATTCTTGCAGCTGAAGGGACTCTTAAGAGTCTTCTCCAATACCACAGTTCAAAAGCATCAATTCTTCAGCACTCAGTTCTTTATAGTCCAACTCTCACATCTATACATGACTTCTGGAAAAACCATAGCCTTAACTAGATGGACCTTTGTTGGCAAAGTAATGTCTCTGCTTTTCAATATGGTGTCTAGGTTGATCATAGCTTTTCTTCCAAGGAACAAGTGTCTTTTAATATCATGTCTGCAGTCACCATCTGCAGTGATTTTGGAGCCCAAAAGAGTAATGTCTCTCACTGTTTGCATTGTTTCCCCATCTATTTGCCGTGAAGTGATGGGACTGGATGCCATGATTTTAGTTTTCTGAATGCAGAGTTTTAAGCCAACTTTTTCACTCTCGTCTTTCACTTTTATCAAGATGCTCTTTAGTTCTTCTCTTTCTGCCATAAGGGTAGTGTCATCTGCATGTCTGAGGTTATTGATATTTCTCCCGGCAATCTTGTTTCCAGCTTGTGCTGTATCTGCTGATATTGTGCCTCTATCTGTTGATGGCATTTCCCCCTCTTGTTTTAATTTTTTAAATTATTTTTTAAAGTCTTTTTTGAATTTGTTACAATATTTCTTCTGCTTTATGTTTTGTTTTTTTGGCCCAGAGTCACGTGGGATCTTAACTCCCTGACCAAGGATTGAATCTGTATTCTCCGTGTTGGAAAGTGAAGTCTCAGCCTCTGGACCTCTAGGGAAGTCCTTCCCCATCTCAAAAAATGAGATCTCTTTCTGTTATTCTGTGTATTCATTCTGTACCAGAGTTCTCCCACTAACACTCCAAGAGAGAAAGAAAAGTGAAAAAGAAAAAGACTTTTATTTAGTTACTTTATCATGCCCTGTGGTTATTTATTTATTTTTACTTGTATTGGGGGAAATGATTGTCCTGGGCATGTAGGCTAAACACTTAATTGAATTAAATGTTTGTTTACTCAAATCTCTAAGAGTGTTATTTTGTAAGAGTTAAGAAGTGGGTTTCCTTAAAATATTTTAAACTGTTTTCTCCCAAATATCAGCTTCTAAGATATTTCTTCCAAGCTGTTTTTGCGTATTTATTTTCTTGTTGCAAACCTTTCTGTTGAGACTAGAATTCACAGCATCTCCCCACAGTTTCTTCAGTAACATTCATTAAGATACTCTTTTGTCTCCTCATGTAGATCATTAATGAAGCTGTTAACTAACACTAGTGCCTCATTGATTCCTGAGGCAGGGCTACCAGACCCCTCTGAAACTTGACACATTGGTTTTATCCTTGGTTTCTATGTCATCAACCCTCAGCTTTCAGCCAGTAGAGAATACTGAAGTCCAAATCCAATTCAATTTGAATTTATTTTGCAAGTAAGACTTTATTAGAAACTGTATTAAGTGCTTTACCAAAATCAGGTTGTGTTACATCTTCATTGTCTCTCTTTTAATAATCGTGCAATTCCCTCTCCCTTTAAAAAAAGGAAAAAAGAAAAAAAAGCAATTAGGTTTGCCCAGTTTGATTCAATCTTAAAATCCAGGCTGCTTATTGCCCTCGGTTCCATTCTAATCTAAATGCTTACAGATGCTAACTATCAGGCGTCTTGCTTCTCTATGAAATCAGTGCCATGTTAGCTTCTATCAAGACTTCACACCTCTTTAGGCCATAGTGGTTGTAGGCTGAAAATCCCACCTGATTAATGATGCTTGGATCTGGAAGAATCTCCAGATTCTCCAGAGGCATTGAATAATGGCTTTCCCGATAGGTTCCTTGGAAACCACAAGGGAATGATAAGGCAGAAGCCCAGAGGAAAAGGTTCTTCATCCTTGCTTTAGTCAGAGCAATTCACTTTTCATCTGTCTTCTGTATTTCGTGTTCTACGTAGGGCTATCTCTAGGCCATATGGAGGTTTCATGCAAGGTGAAAAGAGGTCACCCTTCCTCTGGGTGGGCACTGACCCACAATAGGGTGGCTGTGGTGCTCGAGAACACTTGATTTCCAAAAAGGGAATCCGTGACCAAGAAGTAATTTGGAAAACCTTTGACCTAGGCCAGCCGTCTTAGGTTCGTGCATGCTGTCACTTCAGTCCTGTCTGACTCTTCGTGACCCCATGGACTGTAGCCTGCCAGGCTCCTCTGTCCATAGGGTTCTCCAAGCAAGGATACTGCGGAAGGTTGCCACACCCTCCTCCAGGGGGTCTTCCTGACCCAGAGATCAAACTCGCATCTCTTACTTCTCCTGCATTGGCAGGCAGGTTCTTTACCACCAGTAAAGAACTCCAGCCATCTTAGGTAACCCAAGATAAAACCCAAATCAGCAAGACCAACTTTTCACCATTCTGCAGCAAGCCATTGTATTCAGGTCCTTTGTCGTAAGTGTGCAAATATTTTGTTATTTTCAGTGGATAGGCACTCCTTCCTTGCCCGAATATTCATGCTCACAGACAAATGAATTCATTAACACATACTTACTAAGTACTTATGAAGTCTGGCTCTCACGAGCTTACATTCAATAGGAATAAGATACATCCTAAGCAAAATCCTGCATAACTGAAATGCTAGGTAGTATAACAGAGAAAAAGAAAGAATGATAAAAGGAGAGATTTAACTATTCTCCTTCTCTACTTGGTATTTAAAATACATTAATTATGTTAATAATCAAATATATATCAAACATAGTTTTTAATTCATGTAATAAATATTACTGAAGAGATTAAAAGGGATACATGCAAACAAATAAGATGTGTAATAAAAACATATTTCCTGCCTTCAAAGGAGCATGAAGTCTAGTGAAAATCAGTATATACATTTAACCAAACTATAATGTATTTCCTAATGAAATAATTGTTCACAGGTCTTTCAGAGAGCAGTGATTAAGTGCACCTGGCAAGATACTGGGAAGAGGAAGGTTTTATTCAATAAAATTCAACAAACATTTGTGTGTTTGCATTTAGTAAGTAAAGGTTGGTCATTTGTGCGAGGCATGGGGGGATGAGAAAGATTTTGTAGGAGGTCAGGGGACAGAAGGAATGAGTAGAGACAGAAAATCTGGTCTGAAAAACAAAGAGTAGCCTGATGTGGTCAAGATGTGCAGTGTGGCTGAGAAGACCCTGGAGGCATGAAATTGCATGTTAAGGATTTGTGGTTTATCCCATAGGCAACAAGGAGAGACAGAAGACTCTGATACAATGAATGAATCAATCTAAAGAAAGTTCACAATGAATTTGTGAACCTTATATATATATTACCCAAATATATATAATTAATATATGATACAAATAATAGTAAATTTTATTAGGGTTCTCCAAAGAAACAGAACTAGTAGGATATATATGTGAATGTGTGTATATATGTGTGTATGTATATTTATTTCTAATATTTATAAATGTTAAATATATTTAATATTTTAAAGTATACTTAAATTTCACAAATATGTTATATATATTTTATACATATATATATATATATATATATTTGCATGTATATATAGAAAGAATGCAATACTGATTGAATTTTAAGGAATTGGCTCATGCAGTTCTGAAGGCCAGTAAGTCCCATATCTTCAGGGTAGAACAGCCTGTAGGTAGATTTCTCTGTAGCTTGGGGAATGTCAATCCTTTTTCTCTTAAGGTCTTCAACTGATTGGATGAGGGAGGATAATCTGCTTCCCTGAAAATCTACTGATTTAAATGTTAATCTCATCTGAAAAGTGAGGCTTCCCCGGTGGCTCAGCAGTGAAGAGTCTACCTGCAATGCAAGAGACACAGGTTCAATCCCTGGGTCTGGAAGACCCCCTGGAGGAGGCATGGCAACCCACCCCAGTATTCTTGCCTGAAGAACCCCACAGACAAGGAGCCTGGCAGGCTACAGTCCATTGGGTCTCAAAGACTCAGACACAACTGAAGCGACTGACCACACATGCGTGCATGTGCACACACACACACACACACTCTTCTGAAAAGTACCATCATAGTAACATTTAGATTAGTTTTGAAACAACTATCTGGGTACCATAGCTTAGCCAAGATGACATAAAATTAGCCATCACAGACATTGTTCTGCCATTTTGTTTCTGGTACTTGTTAGATGCTCAGTAAATGGTTCTACCACTGGGCTCAGGAGCAGTAGGTTTGTGGACGGTGTAAGTCAGAGCATGTGTCCAAGTGGTGGGCATAGGAGGAGAGCTCTGAGGTGACTATTTCGAGAGGGCGCAGTACTGGAGCCCAGTGCTTCCCAATCACTAAGTTGCCTGGGAAGCACTTGGAGATCTTGTTAAAGTACAGATTCTGAATAGGTAGGTCTGAAGTGAGACCCCAGGTAGGCATTTCTAAAAAGGGAAGATGATACCACTGTTCCACACTTAGGACTGCAAGGCAGTAGGATTTCCAGAGCTCTTACTTTGACAAGGTAGATGGGAGCCTGAGTCTTGTGGAAGAGGAGGAGTCCCCTGAGTTATGATCGGAGGGGTAGCAAAAGTTGCCTCTAATATCTGTTTGAAAGCAATTGTTGTCATCTTTTTGTGCCTCACCGTCCTTTAGAGACCTTATAGAATGTGGAGGCTCCCACTCCTGAAATTGTGACTGAATATGTCTGGTTTAAGGCCAGGACTCCACGTTAATAATAAGAATCCCAGGGGACTGTGATGAAGTTCTGAGACTACCCTTTGGGAAACACTGGTTTAAATTTTTAAGGCTCAGGAAAAAATACAAACATATTTTCCAGGAAAAGTCTTTGAGTCACCTGCAACGACCTCTACTGGAAAACAAAACAAAAGTAGGAGATGGAGAATAATTTTTGGCAGATTTAGAGTTTTACTGTAGATGAGGGTATATGTAACCCTGAGGAATGGTGAGTCTACAGCTATGTGGAAAAACCATATTGGATATCAGCTCCTCTCCTGTGAAGGCTTACCCAGGGCAAGGACCAAGAATTGTCCTTAGGACCTGTGCATAGATACCGGAAGTCTCTGGCTGTGCTGGTTATAGTATTTAGGATGGTCTAGTTGTTACAGAAAAATGCCTGCAATCACAGTGAGTTTACTGGGATTTCTCTTTTTCTCCTATAAGAGAAGTCTAGCAGTAAGTTGCTACATGGTGTGGCTGGTGTGGTGACTCCGGAAAACTCAAAGAGTTTTTCTGTCCTTGATGTATTGCTTCATGGTCCAATATGGCTGCTAGAGAGCTGGCCATCATCTCCACATCTTAGGTAGCAAGAGGGAGAAGGATTGAAAAAAAGGCATATATTTTTTTCCTTTTGAAAAAAGTTTCCAGAAGTCCCATGTAGTACTTACTTTACCATATTTATTCAAATGACCAGTTTAGTTTGAATTATGGAAAATATCTCTCCAGTTCCATCCCGTATTTGTATTCTCTGTTAACACTCAAGTGTTCTTTTACAAAGGGAAAGGGGATAATCAACATTGGGAGGCAGCTAGAAGTCTCTAGGATGAGTTGCTAGAGATTAATCAGTCCACAGAGATGCAGAATGAGAGGGAGGGGAAGTAAAAGGCATTCTTACTTAAAATGATGTAGGATGGAATGATGTATGAAATGATGTAGGATGGAATGATGTATGAAGTCAGGGGCTTCACGGCTAATTTTGTAATCACTGTGGTCTTCATTCATTTATTCAAAAATACTAATGGAATTCCTTCAGTGTGCCAGACACTGCACTGTTTGAAAATACAACCATGAATAAGGTCCAGTTCAGGTCTTTCAGGAACCTGATAAAGAGTTACTGATAAATTGAAAGAGTGTTACAATGTGTCGGTTGCAATATTAATGCTAAACATAGGTGCTGAAGTAGCCCATAACATTGATATCCAAACTAGCTCTGGAAAACAAGGAAGATGTCCTAGGTGGGATGTGGGTCACTGAGAGTTGAGGGGTGAGGAAGAATTCATAGAAATGTGTGCATATGTAAGTGTGTGTATCTGTGTGTGTCCATGTATGTGTGCAGATATGTACACACCTGAGGAAATGTTCCAGATGCAGAGAAGTCCCTTGCAGTAAATAGGGAAGGGTGTTAAAGGGACCTATTGTGGCATGCTGCAAAGAAGGTTGGTTGGATACTGAACTGCAATATACATCTGCATCCAAACCAAGGAGTGAGCCAGTAAGTGTGTGCGCCAGTGTGTGCCAGTGTGCTCACCTGTGTGCTTTCATGGAAAAGTGAGGTTTCATTGGGTGTAAGGCTGAGAGAAGCAGTTATTTGTAAGGCTATGTAGGAAATCAGGCAGTCATGTCTGCCTCTTTGCAATCCCATGGACTGTAGCCCACCTGGTTCCTCTGCCCATGGGAATCTCCAGGCAAGAACACTGGCGTGGATTGCCATTTCCTACTCCACGGAATCTTCCCAACCCAGGGATCAAACCTGCATCTCTTGTGTCTCCTGCAGTGGCAGGCAGATTCTTTACCACTGCACCACCTGGAAAGCCCAGGAAATTATATTTTTAATATCCTCCACACAAAATCAAATATGTGAATGATCAAAGATATTTTTCTCACCTTCAAGGGATCATGGTACTATGATTGTGTTAGGGCAGGGAGATGGCAAAATCTAGTGTGTCTGTAGCCTTGTACAACTTCATGAATGCATATGAAAAGGCTGGAGTAATTCTCCTAAGATTAGTTTTCCAAAAATAGAATTTTACATTCAGAAGGGCAGAAGGTGTCCTTGAAACCAAGGGTTGAATTTTTTTCAAAAATGCCAAATTTGAAAATTAAAATTTTGGTGAAAAGCTCTTTAATCATTGTGGTCTCTTTGGGCCACTGTGGTAGATCCATCACAAACCCTAAATACCCAGGATGGAAGGTTAGCATACTGATAAAACTTACCCACAACCCCAAAGATGCTGTCATAATTAAGAAGTTTTTGTTTCTCCTAATGGAGTTTGATGGTCTTAGTTTATCAGCAACCTTTGAATTGAATTAACAACACAAAACTAATTAATCTTGGTATAACCTAGCAATCCACTTAGAAGCCGCATGTGAAATTCAATTAAGTCCCTTTGCTTTTTTGAAGCATGCACACTCAAGAAGCTTCGGTGTACAGCTGAGAATTAGGTAACAGAAAGAGCTTGTCGTGTTTTTCAAACCCAACTTTTGAAATTAAACAATAGGTTTTAGAATTCTTCCGTGATTCAGAAAGTTGGAATCTGAATAGAAGGACTGAACAAAAACCCTCCCCGAGCTAATCAGCCCTTTACCTCCCTCGCCTTTCCTGAGATCAGAAGAGAAAGATGGTGGTATGTGCCTCTGCCTCTGGCCCTGGTTTGTCACCAGAACCTTATAGCTCGGGCTGTTTCTTGAATGCTTTTTTGCAAACTCTTCTTTTCCTGGCTTCTGGCATGCTCTGTGCTGTCAGTCTTATTGATTAAAACCCTTGGTGGATTTCAAGACCTCCTCGCCTTGTATTGTCACAGATCTACTTAAAATGGATTTTTTTCTCTTTGCCGGACCTGTGTTTTTCAGTTGGTTGAGCAGATGCAAAGCAGGTGGTACTGAGATTTCAAATAGAAGCTGTTTCTAGTTACCGCAGGGATAAACGGTGGCATTATCACTTCTTTTTGTTTTCTTGTCTCTTTACATTTTTATTTATCTAAAAAAATTCTTTATACTTTTCAGAATGTACGGTTAATTCAAATAAGTTGTATTGATTGCTTTTAATAAAAGAATATTTGGCAGGGGTAACAATCCCAGGCTTTGAATATCTAAGACGTGATGTGAGAAAGATGTGAAAATGCACTGCAAGGCTGAAAATGTGTTGTGTGTACTGCTAGCTGCTTCTCCCATATTTATTTTCCTTTCCCTTTTAACAATCCTTGACACACACACACACACACACACACACACACACACACACACACACACA
>ML663562.1:35434276-35459297 GCA_007570785.1 Antilocapra americana | reverse complement strand
ACACACACACACACACACACACACACACACACACACACACACACACACAGAGTCTTGGAATCTGGTAACTTTGATTTCAGCCCCTCTAGCCTCAGGTTTGGAAGCTATGACTTAAGAGTCATCAGAACATTTCTTCCCCTAGCTGGGTTGATTGGTTCAGGAACCAGCAGTGATCTAAGATGATCTGATCTGAGTGAATCTCAGGACTTTTGTTTGGAGTGCCAGGATTAAGGCACTCCTAATCTCTCTTTTTTTCAATATGAAATATGTGAGATGAAGTATGTAAGGATGTCATTTTGTAGTAAAGGGACAAAGCTGACACATGGAAGAGTCCAGAGGCCAGAGATTAGAGATTAACAGAGATTTTCAGAGGACATGATGAATTTAAGGGTCAAAACCAGCCAAACTATCACTGGCCTTTTCAGTTTGGTTAAACAACCCATTTTAAAAATGCTTAAGCTAGCTAGGGGCTTCCCAGGTGGTGCTGGTGGTAAGAACTTGCCTGCTAATGCAGGAGACATAAGTAGAGGTGGGTTCGATTCTTGGATCTGGAAGATACCCTGGAGGAGGGCATGGCAACCCACTCCAGTATTCTTACCTGGAGAATCCCAAGAACAGAGAAGCCTGGCGGGCTCCAGTCCATGGAGTCGCAGAGTCAAACACAACTGAAGCAAGTTAGCATGCACACATCCAAAATGGAAAACATTCTGAGTGCCATCCAACCATCTCCTCTGTTGTCACCTTCTCCTCCTGCTTTCAATCTTTCCCAGCATCAGGGTCTTTTCTAATGAGTCGGCTCTTTGCATCAGGTGGCCAAAGTATTGGAGCTTCAGCTTTAGCATCATCCTTTCAATGAATATTCAGGACTGATTTCCTTTAGGATTGACTGGTTTGATCTCCTTGCAGTCCAAGGGACTCTCAAGAGTCTTCTCCAGCACCACGGTTCAAAGGCATCACTTCTTTGGTGCTCAGCCTGCTTTCTGGTCTAACTCCAAGATCACTGGTCATACCTGTAACAATATTATTCTTTGGGCTGTGAATTCCTAGAGACAAGTTTTATTAATTTTTATAAGCCCAATACCTGGTATAGGGCCAGTAGTATGAAGATTATTACTATTCCATGGATACAGAGATACATTTATCACTATAAGCAAATAATTATTCAAAGCTATATTCATTTAAGGTCTTATTTGCCATACTACCTTGATATTCACTTAGTCATGGCTCATACTTTCTGTTGCTGTTTTTGTGGGTGAATTCATTTTTCCTCCCCTTGAGATGATGGAATCCTAAGTGTTTCAGTGATGTTAGTCTGTTATTGACACTGATAATCAACAAAACTCCAATAACAGATTGTAATGAGAAGTTGGTCAAGTGTGAAGTTTGATGTTGTAAGAAAATATAGGCATTGGTCTAGAAATGAGAGTTCTTTAATTAATCATTTTTTTTGAAAACTTAAACATCAAATCTCTTAACTGCAGTTAACTATTCAAAGATATGTAGAATCAAGAGTATGATGCTCCTGGGATCTTCAAAGTATTTTATTCAACTTTTATTTTGATTATTTATGCTCTTACAGCATTTCCAATGTTGTTTTGGGCAGGAACATATATTGTATTCCATGCACATTCAGTACCATAACATATTAGAAGTCTCTAATACTCAAAGCTGAAACTGAACTTTGAAAAATGGTTTAGAGTAAACAAATCTTTTGGTTCCCTCTAATATTACGTTCTGTGATTCAATGACTAACACAACATAACACAAACAGAATTGGCTTCATTTCTTCGCTACCGTATTTTCACAAATGTTGATGAATTAGACCTTAAACCAGACACCACTATTACGAGTTTCTTGAGAGTAAAGTTTATATTTTATTTATTGACATGCTACAGCACCTAATATGGTAGCTGGTGCATAACAGTTAGCTGTGAAAGGATAGACAGATGGGTAAATGACTATCAAAGAAGTAAAACTGCTGTTTTTATAAGATATGTATTAATGTCTTTTGATCACATGGAGATATTGTCAGTCAATAGGCTAGTGGCAACTGAAACACTTATTTTCTCACCCAAGTTAGTAACAACACTTATAACAGTGATCATTAAAAATAAAAGAGCAAAAAAGTAAAAACAGCGTGTCTTCAACTATCCATACCACAAATCACACTTCCAATTGAATGCTGTCCTTCAAACATGGGGAAATAGGCTCCTTATTTAATCCTACTTTGCTGCTTGTGCTTACAGCATTTTTGCAGTTTCCTTGAAAAAGACATCACTCTCTCAGTCAAACATTTGGATGCTTGTCAAAAGTCATACACATTAGTTTGTACTTACCATGCTCATATTTCATCAAGGTGAAAAGATGACATCTGGAAAAATAAGAGATGACAGAGGTAAAAATATTAACTTTATTGAACTAATGAGATAATATAGTGATCAGCTGGGGGATTTGATGGCAAAATGAGAGTTTTGAAATGTTTCTTCAGCTACAGGACAATGATAAAATATGCCAATTACAATACAGGACCTCATCTGCATTTCACTGTGGAAGAGGACATTTTCAAAGGACTCATTTTTAGCTGTGTGTCCTTTGATTTATGTCCCCTAATATTTAAGTAGGTGGCTAGATGGAAGAGTTGGAAGCATGCCTTGAACATCTGACTATCATTTTGCAGCTTCTCACATGAACTGTCTTTTAAAGCAAGTACCATTATCCTGTGTACCTTCATAAAAAGGACATTTTGACATTTTCGTAATAAATTATTGATAAGTGCATTGAGAGATGTAAAAAGCTATGTAACTGCTATTATCTAACATTGAGCATCCTGTAATTCATTTTTAAAATGCCCATTATTATCATATTTCTTTAGATCATTTAAACTGTGAAAATTCACCACATTCATTAGAATTTATATGTAATGGGGTCTTTGGGTTTTTGAGGTTTCTGTGGGAAGTACTGATTCTCAAAGAGGAATTCAGAATTTTTTTATTTATATGAAATTTTCATTTTCTTTATCATAACATCTTTAGAAACCCTCAGCCTTCTCATCTCGGGATAGGATTATATCAAGAATTCAGAAAACGTAATTTTCCATTTTGATCTTTGAAATCCTGGGATCATGATTATTCTGTCAGATATACCACAGTTGTATACGTCATAGTGATTGTTACTATATTAATAACTGTGACAGTTGCTAGCAGCTTTCCTCCTAGGGCCTTTTTCCCCCTTTTAAGCACATGTTGAGATTATTTTTAAAGAGCCATTCTTGTAGAAAACCACATTCTCTTATACAGTTGGAACCATATCTTAACCTCTGCTTGGGTTTTACCACCATAACTTTCCTAGTCCTAGGAATTTAAATAATACATTTGTTTGTTCTTTTTTTTAAAAAAAATTTAATTGGAGGATAATTGCTGTACACAGCTGAGCTAGTTTCTGCTGTACAACAGCTCTAATCGGCCACGTTGTTTGGTCGCTCAGTCGTGTCTGCCTCTGCGACCCCATGGACGGCAGCACACCAGGTTTCCCTGACCTTTGCTAGTTTGAGTTTGCTCAGACTCTTGTCCACTGATTCAGTGATGCCATCCAACCATCTTATTCTCTTGCCCTCTTCTACTGCCCTCAATCTTTCCCAGCATCAGGGTCTTTTCAATGAGTCAGCTCTTTAAATCAGGTGGCCGAAATATTGGAGCCTCAGTTTCAGCATTACTCCTTGCAGTGAATATATATATATATATATATATATATCTCCTCCCTTTTGAGCCTCCCTTCCACCTGCCCCTATCTATCCCTCTAGGTTGTCACAGAGAGCTGGGCTGGGCTTCCTGTGTTATATTGCAGCTTCTCACTAGCTATCTATTTTATACCATTTGTTTACTCTGATGTCCTCTTTTTACTTCCACTAAGCAGTTGCCTAACTTGTCCAATACTGTACTTCTATCTTCTTTTATTATGAACCCGCCTTCCTTTACTTTAAATTTTTTTCTACTCTTTTTTTAAAATTTATTATTTATTTTTTAAAATTTATTTATTTATTTTCTTTACATTATTGGGTTGGTTTTGCCATACAATGACATGAATCCGCCATGGGTATACATGTGTTCCCCTTCCAGAACCCTCCTCCCACCTCCCTGCCGATTACATCTCTCTGGGTCATCCCAGTGCACCAGCCCTGAGCACCCGGTATCAAGCATCAAACTCTCTCTCGTTTTTTAACCAGAATCCTAAGAATTCTGTTAGAAAGATAGAAGGAAAAAGTAAAATTCTTTGGGGGATTTAGTGTAGATAGGAATTGACTGAATTAATAAATGTGACTTTAAATATTCTGGATAATATGACAAAATGAAAAAGATTGTTTTTTCTATGCTAAAATATTATTCTCCCCAACAATCCCACCCCTGCCAAATGTATGAGTTGTACAATAAAACAGAGAAAATAAAGTAATCTCTCCTTCTCGACTCTGTCACCTTGTTGGCTTGCTCCTGACACTGGCAGCAGTCATTTTAGCAGGAGAGTGACGAGGGCCAGTGAAAGATTTCGGACGCGTCAAGGAGAGGGGCTTCTAAAAGCCCTGCTGTTTGCTAAAATAGGCTTTTGTTAAAATGGAAATCTCCGGTCATGTCTAAAATAATTGATTGGCAAATACAATGAGTGACCTAGCTGAACCATAAAGAATTTGAAAAGTACCAACAACAAAATTATATCCTTTTAGCCAAATACGTTTTCTTCTTTTCACTGAAATATGATTGACTCATAATAATGTTAATTATGCCTAATTATCATCTCAATTATTTTATCCTAGCAAGAACATTTCATCATTGTGGTGTTTATCAGTTATCCAATAATAATTTATATTGTTTCCACTTTTTCAAAAGAGAAGTTTCACTGGTTTAAACACAATTCCATGGTTTGATGAGATACGTAATTATTACTGGCTTTTTATTTGATTGCTGGTTTTTGATGAGTTAGGAAGCATAGATTTCTTTAAACTCTTCTATAGGAAATTCTTTCTGGAGACTACCTTAAGTGGCATAATTGGATCCTTGTAAGAAGGCTATCTGTGGCTTTACAGGTTAATTTTGGGAGTTGAAGTATCTCTTTGTGGGATAAATGTGCTACAGGACCCAATATAGAAGCAATAAGAAGAAAACATTGTTGCAAAGTATTATATATGAAAGTGTAACTGTAGTTACTCAGTCCTGCCTGACTTTGTGACCCAGGGACTGTAGCTGGTCAGGCTCCTCTGTCCATGGAATTCTCCAGAATACTGGAGTGGGTAACTATTCTCTTCTCCAAGGAATCATCCTGACTCTGGGATCAAACTCGGATCTCCTGCATTGCAGGCAGATTCTTTACCATCTGAGCCACCAGAGATGGATAAACAACAAGGTCCTATTGTATAGCACAGGGAACTATATTCAATACCCTATGATAAACCATCATGGAAAAAAATATATATATAAAACTAAATCGTTTTGCTGTACAGCAGAAATTAATGCAACATTGTAAATCAACTACACTTCGGTAAAATTAAAGAAAAATTAAGCTGCTACCATAGCCTCAGATTTGCTAAAAAAAAAAAAAAAACCTTACAGACCATTAAATGGGAAAATTCCACTTTTGCCTTCGTATCAATCAAATCTTCAGGTGGTCTGCCTTTGAACGTCTCCAAACTTAAAGAAGTCAATTGACTGAAACTATCCTTCCCATCAGTGGAGAGTTCTTTTCTCTGAACAGAAATGCTTTTAACTCTTGGTCCCACCTCCACCTCTTGGGGCCACACAGAGCACATCTAAAACCTCTTCTGCATGACAAGCCTTCAATTTTAATAACGGTGCTTAACCTTTGTGGAGCATTTGCTCATTGACAGATGGTTTCACATACATTATCACATTTGACCCTTTCAGTGACCCTGTGACATAAGCATAGTTATCCTCCATTGCACACAACACTTTCCTCTCTCTGCTGTCTCACCTTCCCCTTTCTCCAAACCTGTCTCACTCAACTTTCGAGTCTTTAGACACGCTTCTGTTCTGGCTGTTGCCCCGAGTTCTTTTTCTCTTGTCTGTTTTACTTGTTAAAAAGTGTAACTCTAAAAAAAAAAAAAAAAAAGTGTAACTCTGGGAATTGAACATCCTGCTAGACTTAGCCATCAAAACCTGCTTTAACCTACTGAGATCCAAGATGGCTCTTATAAGGCAGTGTAACATGGCATTCGGCAATGCCATCCTGTGAAGTATTGATCTGGGCTTGACCTCAACTGAAACTTCTAAGAGTTTTAATCTATGGCTGCTCAGTCCCCTTCCTGCCATTACCTTTCCCCATCCTTTACGTGTGAGAGTGTTTTCTTTTTCTATTTTTGGCTGTAATTCTAGGACAGCACCAATTACTCCTGGGGGAGCTGGGGTGAATTGACTGACCACTGGACATGGACAGGTCTGTCCTGAGCTCAAATTCCTGCTGTACAGCTAGTTAGCTAGTCTTTCCATCTCAGTAATTGGCATTGCCATCCTTCCAGTTGCTCAGGACCAGAACCTTAATATCAGCCTTGACTCCACTCTCCAAAGTCCTTTCAGCTTCAAACATTTCTGGAAGCTGATCATATCTCACCACCTCCATCAGAACCTCTCAGATTCCCATGCATCAGTTCTTGCCTGGGTTCTGCAGCAGCTTCCTAATTGGTGTGCTCACTTCCACACATGCCCCTTTATCGTCAGTGTTCTACAGCAGTCCAGGTGATCATTTTAAGTCATGTCAGAGCAGATTATTCCTCTGCTCAAAATTCTCCAGTGTCTTATCATTTAATTCAGAGCAAAAGATAAAATACTGACAAGGCCTAAAATCCCCAACACAAATCATTTCTTCCCTCCACCCTGTGATTCTCTCCTTGTTCACACTATTTTCCCGCTTGTTCACTCCATCCACCCCTGCATGCCTTGCGTTCCTCAAACTCATTCAAAACCTGCGGTAGGACCATTTTAAAAATCTTTTTATTTTATATTGAAGTATAGCTGATTAACAATGTTGTGATAGTTTCAG
Source organism: Antilocapra americana (assembly GCA_007570785.1). Lineage (NCBI taxonomy): Eukaryota > Metazoa > Chordata > Mammalia > Artiodactyla > Antilocapridae > Antilocapra > Antilocapra americana. Next base: position 35,452,256 of record ML663562.1, on the reverse strand, counting down.
ATGGACAGCAGAGGGACTCAGCCATACATATACATGCATCCATTTTCTCCCGAACTCCCCTCCCATCCAGGCTGCCGCATAACATTGAGCAGAGTTCCATGCGCTATCCAGTAGGTCTTTGTTGATTATCCATTTTATATGTAGCAGTGTGTACATCTCCCTCCCAAACTCCTTAACTATGCCTTCTCCTTATTTTTCCCCTTGGCAGCTGTAGGTTTGTTCTCTAAGTTTATGAGTTTTGTAAGTAAGTTCATTCGTATCATTTCTTTTTAGGTTCCACATACAAGGGGTGTCACATGACATTACTCGTTTTCTGCCTGACTTATTTCACTCAATATAGCAATCCCTAGACCCTTCCATGTGGCTACATATGGCATTATTTCATTCTTTTTAGTAGCTGGGTAATATTCCATTGTATATATGCACCCCATCTTCTTTATCCATGCCTCTATCGAAGGATATCTAGGTTGTTTCCATGTCTGGGCTATTGTAAATAGTGTCGTAGTGAACATTGGGGTGCATGTATCTTTTGAAACTCTCTTCTACCAGGTATCTGCTTGGCCCATGCCATCACAGCATTTGGATCTCTGCTTCAATGCCCCTTTTCAGAAAACCCTTCCCTAGCTGTACAGATAGAACTTCCCATCTTCCACAGCCTGCTTGATTTTCCTCAGTAGCACCCGCCATGGCCTGCTGTGTCACATTGTTAAAAGACAAGCTGAGGTGTTATTACAACTTTTAAGAGTGGATATGAACAAAAATGGATTCAAATTAGGCAGCAGCAAACCAGAAGTAGTTAGGAGCACTCCAGTGATGGAAGCCCCAGCCAAGATTTATACAGAGAGGGTGCAGAAGCAGAGAAAGGGAATGATTGGCTGTAGCTTAAATCTTGTTGACTGTGGGCTTGGCTTAGAGTTTGATTTTACACCCTTGAGGCATTGACAGGTTTTAGCTTCTCTACACTGGCCATCAAACATTAGAGCCACTTCAGTCTGCTGGCCTCCGTGTTTAATTAATTTAACAACATAGTCCTTGTTGCGTTACTGACTGTCTGTACGCCTCAATTATAACCATAATTCCTGGAGGTCAAGACTGTTTTGTATACTGCTGAATCCCAACACCTAGAATAGAGCCTGGTATATACTAGGCACACAACACATATTTGTCAAATGAATTTTTCAGAATATTGTTACATTTCTGACTTTGTTTTTTTTTTGTAAAAAAACATAAAATATAATAACAAATGAATGGTGTTTCTGTTAATTTTGTAGAGGTGTTGTAACGAAGTATCACCCACTTAGCTTAAAACAGTAGAAGTTTATTCTTTCATAATTCTGGAGGCTGGAAATCCAAAATCTAAGGTATCAAGAGGGTTGGTTCTGTTTGTTTTCAGGCTCTGAGAAAGAATCCTTTTTTTATGGTTGTTTTTAATTTTGTTTATTTATTTTCCGTTGCACTGGGTCATCACTGCCATGTGCAGGCTTTCTCTAGTTGCGGCGAGGTGTGCAGGGGCTACTCTTTAGTTGTAACATGTAGGCTTCTCATTGCAATGGCTTCTCTTGTTGCAGAGCACAGGTTCTAGGGCATGCAGACTTCAGTAGTTGCAGTTCGTGGCCTCAATATTTGTAGCACACGAGCTTAGTTGCTCCTTGGCAGGTGGGATCTTCTTGGACCAGGAATCAACCCATGTCCCCTGCATTGGCAGGGCGATTCTTAACCACTGGACCACCAGGGGAGTCCTTGAGGGAGAATCGTTTACCTGCCTCTCTCCTGGCTTCTGGTGGCTGCTGACAGCCTTCAGTGCCCCTTGGCTCAGAGAGGCGTCCCTCCAGCTTTGTCCCCACCGTCACGTCACCTTCTCTCTCTGTCTTATCCCCTTCTTTTCAAGAAACCATTGTCATTGGCTTTAGCATTCATCCTGACCAAGGTGAGCTCATCGCAACTAGATCTTAACTTAATTGCATCTGTAAAGCCCCTCTTTTCTGAATAAAGTTGCATCCATGTGTTCTGGATGGGCAGATCTTTTTGGGAGCCACCATTCAACCCACTACAGCACTATTGTGAGGACTACACCAAATAAGGTTTATGGAGGCTCTTTGTATAACTTAATGTAGTAGTCAGATATGGGTCATTATGTTCAAACAGTTCATCCTCTGAGACCTTTTCCATTGTCCCAGGCCTTTAAATATGTTTAAATATTAATTCTAGTTTCTGATATATTCACTGGCCTTCCTAAATCCTGTGTGGCTCAGATGGTAAAGAATCTGCCTGCAAGGTGGGAGATCCGGGATTGACCACTGGGTCAGGAAGATCCCTCGGGGAAGGGAATGGCAACCCACTCTAGCATTCTTACTCGGAGAATCCCAGGGACAGAAGAGTCTGGCAGGCTATAGTCCATGGGGTCCCAGAGTTGGATGCATGACTGAGCAACTAACACTTTCACTTTCCTAAATCCAAGTTATTAGTAAAATTGCTGAGTATGTCTTCCGTATATTCATCCTGGTAATTGATTTTAAAGAAACAGGGAAAGCACAGAGCCATGGAGAGAGCTGTGAGATCTGAAAGCAGGCTGCCTATTTGACTGGCCTGAATTGGTTAATCAGTACCTTCTGGGTATCAGGTTTTGTTCAATTATGAATCTCCCTCAGGGTGCTGTCCTCTTTCTGTTTCCCCACAGCAATATTATGGTGTCCTGTTGTATATCTTATGGAAATATAGATATAGTTGGCATATCCTATTTCATTTATTTATTTGTTGATTTATTCACCCACTCATTCAATCAGCAAACATTGAGTGCCTGGTACTAGGTGCCAGGCACATAGAGAAGGTGACTCTATGCTCAGCGAGCTCATTATCATTATCTCCTAGTCTGTGTACTGGATTTAGAATAAAAACTGTGTGTGTGTGTTGGGGAAGGGGACCGGAAATGAAGTCAGTCAGTCATGACTTTTTTGTTGTCCATCTTAGCCGTCACTGTTCCTTCTCTAGGTGTTTTCAGCCATCCCAGTTGGCTCATCTGTTCATGCATTCCAGCTTTCTCCTTATCTCATTTGAAAATTCAAAGTGCATTTGCTGGCCTCCTGTCTGAGGGTATTGAGGTTTCTCTCTCCAGTTCTTCAGATTCTACCTTGTGGAGGTCGATCAATCCCCTTGGAAATCTCCCTTGGTCCTCTGAGGTATAATTCACACAGGGCAGCAGACCTGAACCCCTTATCGGAACCTGGATGCCCTTTACTATAGCACTAATATAAGTATTATTTTAAAGACAACAGCCACTACTATAATTTATTCAGACACTCTGCTGGGTTAAATGTTTAACATATTATGTTTAAATAGCCTTACAAATTTCTCCTATGAAGAAAGCATTTTATCTCTGCTTTACAGATCAAGAGGCTGTGTCGGCGAGGCACTAAGTAACTTGCCCAGGGTTACACAGCTAGTGATTGTCAGAGCCAAGTTCAAACCCAGGGCTCGTGTTATTCCACCACCAGGCTACCTGCCTCTGTTCTTTGCCTTTGATCTCAGAGCTCTTGAACCCCCTCCTGGTGCTCTCTTTTACTGATCTGTGCTCCACTCCTTTAGGGCTAGAAATCCCCCCTCCCCAAACCCCACCCTTTTACACAGCCCTGTTCTTCCTCTTGGTTATCCATCGACTTAGACCACCAGCCCAAGGCTGAAAGCTGCTTAGCCCTGTCAACTTCATGTTCTGAATACAGCTGTAAAAGCTTTCTTTGTTGTCCCTCACATTTTTCTCATCAAGCCTCAGTTCACTTGGGGCTTTTGCCTTTCTGACACAATTCTTATAAGTCCATGCCTCTTTCATCTGGTTAAGAGCCCTTCTTAGCATCTTTAGAATATTTCCATTTTAAAACTTGAGTGTCTCAGAGAATTGGCTTCTTTCGGTAGTTTTGTTTTTTCCTTGATGAGATTTATTTGCAATTGGATGTCAGAATTACTTTTTCTTAAAGAACTTCCCATTTTTCTTGAGTAATCTCCCTTTTAGCATTTTGTAGTCTCAGCTTCACCAAAAAATAATTACATATATACAGTGGGTCAAGCACTGTGTTTCGTATAGAAGTCTAAGAATCCAGTTCCTTAATCTCTTGGATATATTATAATATAATATGTATAGCAGCAGGTACTGACATATATATTGAGTGTCAAATGTGTGCTTACTCATTAAATGGCATAGAATGGTTTAGGGAAGTAGATGTGACCCGCAGCAATGAGGGAAACCTTCCTAGAACAGGAGGGACTAGAAGGATAATAATAGAGTATATGTAACATTACAAACCCACTTAATCCTCCCTACAACTGACTGTATTAAGTACTTAGAGTAACTTCATGCTTCTGGTAAGACAATGGAGGTACAGAGAGGCTAAGCTAAGCAAATTGTCTGAGGACACACAGCTTGTATGTGGCTAAGTCAGGATCTGAACCTTGTGAGTGCCTTTGCTGCTGCTGCTGCTGCTGCTGAGTCTCTTCAGTCGTGTCCGACTCTGTGTGGCCCCATAGATGGCAGCCTGCCAGGCTCCCCTGTCCCTGGGATTCTCCAGGCAAGAACACTGGAGTGGGTTGCCATATCCTTCTCCAATGCATGAAAGTGAAAAGGGAAAGTGAAGTCGCTCAGTCGTGTCCAACTCTTAGCAACCCCATGGACTGCAGCCCACCAGGCTCCACTGTATGAGGTTTTCCAGGCAAGAGTATGGAGTGGGTTGCGATTGCCTTCTCTAGAGTTAAAATTTTTAACTGCTAGGGTCTCCTGGGAAGCCTCTAGAAAAAGAGGAAGGAAAACCTGCCAGGTGAGACATGTTCACGTCTTGTTTGGGACAACATTGAGAAGAAGAGTTTTGTTGAAGGACCTTTACTTTTGATGATAACATGATGCCTTAATATCTAAACTGAAAACTAACTGAACCACACAGGCTCAGAGACTTGAAACAGCACCGGATCTCCCAGTTCTGATACCGTGGCCAGAGTAAAAAGAGGTGAGACTCATTCTGTGAATTTAAAAAATGGAGTGGCAAATGACAGCAAGCCGTGTTGATAGCTGCCCCTTGCAACTAATCAAATGCATTCAATGTGAAAAATCATTAGAGTACATTTTGATGCCTTGGTTCATCCTTACTCACAGATAGTTGTATTGTTAACAACATTGTCACTGAAAAGGGAGAAAAATGATACACATAACAGATAAGAACAAAGCCATGAGAAAAGTGTGAAATTTCTCAGAAAAATGAATTTTGAGAAAATTTGAAGAAACATGCATTTGTGGCAGAACTCAATTATTAAACACCTGGAATGCAAAAAAAGATGACTTTGAATAGCAGCTGGCTATATTATCAGCTGGTGGGACCTACTCCCAATAGGTAACCCTGTGAAAACACTACTCCCCTTGTGATCTGCCCCCGTGTTTTACATGGAGCATTAAGTTGCTTTCTAAGGATTTCTAAATACCAGGTGGCTGACTGGGTGTGATTGTTAACAATCAAAGAGTTCTGTTCACAAGGGTGAGGGCTGTGGTCCTGGGAATCTGGCTAACTTCCAATTGGGTAATTACAAACAGAAATCTTGTTGAATCCCCCTTGGAGCTCTAGTCATGAAAGCAACTTTTAGGGTGATTTGTAATTGTGCCTGTGGCTGAAAAGATAGTACAATGTACCAAAAATAAAATAAATAGCGGTAGCCTCCACTTATAAGGATAGAAAACCACCATCATGCCTGCTATGGAAGGCTAATGGTCGCCATTAAGGAACAGAACAATAGCAGCAACAAAGACTGTTGATGCAACCAAATATAATCTAAATGAATTCATTCAGTTCCTAGTTTTGTCAAATACTGTCAACTACTAAATTACAACAGTATGCCAGAGATTAGTTTTGAGGTAATAAAACATTTGCTTTTGCATCATTTATCCTGGATGGATAATCCCAGGGATGGGGGAGCCTGGTGGGCGGCTGTCTACAGGGTTGCATAGAGTCGGGTATGACTGAAGTGACTTAGCAGCAGTAGCAGCAATCTGGATATATTATTTTTTAGGAGACAATTGTAGTCTGAGTCCTGTTAGTTATTTTTGATATAATAAATCAAAAGGTTTTTTCTTCTGTAGATCGTATCATCTTGAACTTTGCATCCATAGATAGGGAAGCAGATAAAATTTTTGCTGTTAGAAGATTTGATAATTTGCATTGTTGGATCCCAAACCCCTTAGATACACCTGAAGAGCTTAAAGATTAAAAAAATTCCGTGTTCCCATGACCTATTTGATCAGTAGTTTGGGGTGGGGGTAGAATTTGGTAGGCTGTATTTTTTAAAATCCCCTTCTGATAGTTACGATGTGCAGCCAGGTTTAAGAATATCTGATGAACCCCACTTAGCCTGTAGAAAATTTCTTTCCTTGAGAGTGAAATGTGTTTTAAAAATGTCTTAGATTAAAAGAATGATAGAGACCAGGATAACTTCCCATGCAGAGGAGAAGCAGAACCTTGGGGACTGATGGTGCATGTTAGGGCAAGGTCATCTGGAACCACAACCTTTTCTTTTGTCATGGACTCAAAGTTGTTGTTGAAGGCAGAAGAAAATTTTTTAAAGAATCTGATTGGTATCTGATTTATTAGACAAAGATTATCAACCACTGAGAAATCCTTGTGTCTTAGGTGTGTTTCACAGTACCTTCTTGAAAATAGGCTACAGTAATTTTCAAAAATAATTGCTTTTTAAACAAAAGTATAAGGAATTGCAACATTTTCTTTGAAAATCTCAAAGGGAAACCAAGTAAAAGTTCATCCATTTCTCTTTCTAGGGGCATTGTTTTTGCTCCCACGTTGATAGTATATTTATAGAAGTGATGAAAACTACCTAACTTAAACTGACTGTTTATAAGAAAAAGTTTATTTTTTGTGGCGTGGAGAAATTCTAGTGTCTTTGGCTGAACCATGGCCGTCTCAATTCATCAGACCACCTATAACTCAAAAGAGTTGTATTCATCCGATTTTGCCAGTTTATTGGCAATGGAAAAGAAAAGTTTATTCATCTTGTTGGATTAGATGATCTCTAAGGTCCTTTCTGTCTCTCAAATTCTATTATTCTTTTCCATCCCAATGATAGACAAAGTACAGAAATTTATCACATCTCTCTGGTGCAATAGAAGCTAGTAGAATCCCCAAGTATTTTAACCCCCAAATTTTGGTCTTCTCTTGTATTTCACTGGTGAAAGCACTTTATGCAATCTTCACTTTTTTATGATTAAAAAGTAAAAATTCATCAATAATAGTGGTCACAACCAGTATGAAGGTGCTGACTGGTGGTGGTAAATAATAGTCTCATTACTATTCTTTTGGGTCTTATTCCTAGCTGTTGATAAATAATCTTTGCAATAAATAAGATCCTCTAGGATATTAAATTATGTGAAACCTATGGAATATCAAATAGCCATGCCTCTACCTTTGATTTTCCTATAGTTTTCACATATCTGTTAACTCCTCACTGTTTTGCAGTGTTTTGGTTATGTGTCTGTTTCATAACAGTTCCCAGGCCAGGAACTCTTTGAGGGTCAAATTATTCATCTTTACCTCCCGAGGACACAGTCTGATGCTTAGAGCATAGTTAGCTGGCATTTGATAGGATGTCTCTTGAATATTGAGTTCAACTGCTTTCCAGTGACTGCTTAATTTTTTTAAAAATAAATATTCAAAGGCAAAAATCCTTTTGCAAAGTCTGTGATGAAGCTCAGAAAAGCAGCTAGAAGAACCTAAATACCTAAAAGATGTTAAGTCAAGAGAAGAAGTCTAGAACATTCACTTATCAGGCCAGTTTTTGTTTCTTTCTTTTTTTTTTTTTGCTTCTGCTTCTAGCAGGGTTAGGTAGATCAATTAAGTAATCATTATATTTCACTTCAATTTAGTGTCTCTTAGTGTTTAGATCAAATGACACCATATGCACCATTGATTTCATGGGGGAACATCTCCCTAAGCCAATATTTAGGGATTTAGTGGGCTGCCTTGGCAAGATATTTAAACAGCCTGAAACTTATTACATCTTTTAAGATGGAAAGATTAAGTTAGATCCATAGTTTTCTATCATTATTAATAGTGGAATCTTTTCTGTCTTTAAACACATGCTTATGTAAAACCCTTTATGTAAAAATGGTACATACAGTTTGTACCATACAGTTTGTAACCACAGATTGAAAAAGTGGTTACTTAAGATATTAGCACTAGTAATGAAACAAATGATCCTGAATCTTAGTAATGTAACATAATAGTTTATTTTCTGCTCACATAAAGTCAGTTTATATCTGAGAGTAGAGTTTGAGGGACTGTATCTCTCTCTGGATGATTACTCAGCAGATAGAGTCTCTGACACCTTCAACATGGGGACACCAAGGCAGCCCTAGGTTTTCACCCAACTAGAGAATGGGAAAAGAGAGAGAGGATTACCCATTGGAGATTGTTTACAGTCCAGGCCTGAAAGTAGGAGCATCAGTTCTGTCACACCTAACTTCAAGGGGGGCTGGGAAATGTGATCTTCCTCTGTACTGAGAACAAACGAGAAATGGCTTTGGTAAGCAGATTGCTGTACTCTGCCACAAAGGATGGGGGTCTGGCACCCAGGAAAGATTGCCCAGCACTCTGAGGAGCATAGTATTAAGCCTTAAAGCAGATGTACCCCAAAAACCCCTCAGCTTAAATGTTCTCTGATTGTACCCAGCACTGTGCCCGATACATAACAAGGGTTGAATGAAATACTTCAGTTACCCTGTATCTTTGGAACAGAGATGTTAGTTCCTACTTGGTCACTTGGCACAGAGCGGTAGTAACACAAGCTGTGTTTTGGTACCTCATCTCTGCCCTCTCCGACAGTGTACTAACACTCCAAGTAGTTTTGGTGGGCCTTGAATTTGGGCCCATGGAGTGTGAGCTTGCAGAGCTGTCTTATTTCTGGTGTGAGGTTGTGGAGTAGGTTTAGCTGTCTTTAGTTAAGATTAAAGAGGATTCAGAAGACATAAATGTGTAGAGTTTGACTCACTATTGCCAGATAAGGATTCAAATCCAGGTGATGCTCTAGATATCAGCTCTTTCTGTGTTTAACCACTGCTGCAAACTCTTGGCAAGATCTTACTCCACCCATGCCTGGCTTGTGCCCTCTATTGGCTCAATTCTTTCATCCCTCCTCTTGCCCTATGTCTCTCATCATTGGTGCTTTTTTAAAGCAAGCTAACTACAAACAGAGTTTTCATTACTATTTGATGACTTCCAAAGCTGTTTGCTGCTGCTGCTGCTGCTAAGTTGCTTCAGTCGTGTCCGACTCTGTGCGACCCCATAGACAGCAGCCCACCAGGCTCCCCTGTCCCTGGGATTCTCCAGGCAAGAACACTGGAGTGGGTTGCCATTACCTTCTCCAATGCATGAAAGTGAAAAGTGAAAGTGAAGTCGCTCAGTCGTGTCCAACTCTTCCAGACCCCATGGACTGCAGCCTACCAGGCTCCTCTGTCCATGGGATTTTCCAGGCAAGAGTACTGGGGTGGGGTGCCATTGCCTTCTCCCCAAAGATGTTTATTCAGTACAAATGTCTCTCCCCATTTCTATAGGTCTGTATATCCAATTGCTCACTTGGCAGGATATTTAAATAGCCTGAACCTCACTACATCTTTTAAAATGGAAAGGTTAAATTAGATCTACATTTGGATCTCTCAGTGTATCTCAAGTTCAGAATGTCCAAGACCAAAATCTTGTTCTTCCTCTCTCTCAAAGCTCCTCTTCTTGAATCTTGGACATCTTGGAAGGTGGCACCATTGTGCACTGCTTCATCACATTCAGACCCAGGAATCATTCTGTTTCGCCCTCTTTTTCAAACTCTTCCAAGTCAAAATGTTCACAAAGCTATAATGACTTCTGTCTCCTTAAAAGGGCTTCAGATTGCTCCCCTTTCCATTTAGTGCCCATCTTTTCTCAGCTGGACCATCTTCACAACCCCTTAGCTGGTCTCACAGCCTCTGGTCTCTCCTCTCTCCAGTCTGCAGTGCGTGTAACATACGTGTCCCCGTGTAGGCCTTTTGCCTGCCCTTAGGCTACTGTCATCAGACTCCTGCCAACCCTTTGTCTTCATTTACTGTCCCTCTCTCTCCCACAGGAGCAATTTGCTACAAATTACTTTCTTTTTCTAAATGCTGTGTGCCTCTGGTGCCTCTTAAGCCAGGAGCTAGAAACAGGCATAGACAGGAAATAAACCAATGGACATGGCTGTGTTCCAATAAAACTTTATTTAGGGGTTTTCCTGGTGGTCTAGTGGTTAAGAATCTGACTGCCAATACACAGGTCATGAGTTCAGTCCCTGATCCAGGAAGATCCCATGCTCCGCAGCTACTGAAGTCAGTGCGCCTGGAGCCCACGTGGCACAAGAGATTCCACCACAATAAGAAGACTGTGCACTGCAGCGAAGAGTAGCTCCTGCAGCAATGAAGACCCAGCACAGTTAAAAGTAAGTAAATAAATCTTCAAAAATAATAAAGCTAAAGTATTAATAAAAGCTGTTTACAAACGTATATGGGGCTGGATTTGACCTTGAGGCTGTAGATTGTTGACCTCTGCTCTTTGTCTGTACCTGTTGTTCCTTTTGCCTGGAATGCCCTTCCGTTTTCATCGCACACCTCATTGTCTACACCTCCACCCCCGTTTTGAACTTCTAGTTTTTTTAACTTTTTAATTTTATATTGGAGTATAGCCGATTTAACAATGTTGTGGTGGTTTCAGGTGGACAACAAAGGGACTCAGCCATACGTATACATGTATCCATTCTCCTCCAAGCTCCCCTCCCATCCAGGCTGTACATAACTTTAAGCAGAATTCCCTGTACTATACGATAGATCTTTGTTGATCATCCATTTAAAATATAACAGTGTGTACCCATCAATCCCAAACTCCCTAACTATCTCTCGCCCCCATTTTTCCTCTCTGGCAGCTATATGAACTTCTTACTTTTAAAATGTTTACTTACCATTCTTTCTTTATGAAGCCATGGCATGCTTGAATACTTACCGGCAGTTTTAGGCAGAGTCAGTTCTCACTGTTTGCTGAGGTCATTTTCTATGAAGGTGCCTCAAACACTGAGTTAGCGAATACTGAACCCTTGCTCCTGGGGGAGGTACCGGGTTAGGTTCCTGAGAGCCTGTGGTCACAATGCTTTCACTAACCAGTTGATAGCAACCTCGATTCCGTCTAAAGACACCTTATATAATATATTGTTTGTATATTGTTGGTTTATTAGCATTGAACTCACAGCCAGCAACACTATAACTCATGCCTAAATGAAGCTTGTCTGACACACTTATTTTCTCCGTAAAGATCATCACAGCCTTCTGCACTTAGGATCACTAGAAAGCACCATAGCACTACACTTAGGGGACATTTTAAACCTCAGAATCATCAATGAAAGAACACAAATGTGAAAAATGTGGCACTAAATTGACCATAAAAAGAACAGTTGTTGGCAGTGTGGAGTGGAAGCAAGAAGTCTGAGAGTCCTATATCAGACTGTTGCTGAGAACATGCACACCAGGAAATTCAACATTTTCACTGACCTGTACATGTCTGTGAAAGACTATGAAAGCACCAAGAGTATTGATTTTGGGGTTACAAATACGTTTTTTTTTTTTATGTTGCAATATGTCATTGTGGTTTTATTTTTTATTTATTTATTTTTTAAATAATTTTTTTTTATTGTTTTTGCCATACATTGTCATGATATCACCATGGGTTTACATATGCTTCCCCTCCGGAACCCCCCTCCCTCCTCCCTCCCCCCCGGGAAATCTCACTGCACCAGTCCCGAGCATCAATCCTGGGCTGACGATTGATTAGACACATGACAATTAACATGCTTCAATGCCCTTCTCCCATATCATCCCACCCTTACCCTCATCCACAAAGTCCACGAGTCTATTCTATACATCTGCGTTCCTTTTGTTGTCTCCCATGTTGGGTTCTCGTTACTGTCTTTCTAAATTCCATATATATGCGTTAATATACTGTATTGTTGTTTTTGCTTCTGGCTTACTTCACTCTGGATAATGGGCTCCAGTTTCGTCCATCTGAGTAGAATTGCTTCAAATGAATTTTTTTTTAATGCTGAGTAATATTCCATTGTGTATATGTACCACAGCTTTCTTATCCATTCGTCAGTTGATGGGCATCTAGGTTGCTTCCATGTCCTGGCTATTGTAAACAATGCAGCGATGAACATTGGGGTGCACGTGGCTCTTTCAATTCTGGTTTCCTCGGTTTATATGCCCAGCAGTGGGATTGCCGGGTCATATGGCAGGTCTATTTGCAGCTTTTTAAGGAACCTCCACACTGTTTTCCATAGTGGCTGTACTAGTTTGCATTCCCACCAACAGTGTAAGAGGGTTCCCTTTTCTCCACATCCTCTCCAGCATTTATTGCTTGTAGACTTTTGGATGGCAGCCATTCTGACTGGTGTAAAGTGGTACCTCATTGTGGTTTTGATTTGCATTTCTCTGATAATGAGTGATGTTGAACATCTTTTCATGTGTTTGTTAGCCATTTTTATATCTTCTTTGGAGAAGTGTCTGTTAAGTTCTTTGGCCCACTTTTTGATTGGGTTGTTTATTTTTCTAGAATGTAGCTGCAGGAGTTGTTTGTATATTTTTGAGATTAATTGTTTGTCTGTTGCTTCATTGGCTACTATTTTCTCCCGTTCTGAAGGCTGTCTTTTCACCTTGCTTATAGTTTCCTTTGTTGTGCAAAAGCTTTTAATTTTAATTAGGTCCCATTTGTTTATTCGTGTTTTTATTTCCAGTATTCTGGGAGGTGGGTCATGGAGTATCCCGCTTTGGGTTATAGCAGAGAGTGTTTTGCCTATGTTATCCTCTAGGAGTTTTATAGTTTCTGGTCTTATGCTTAGATCTTTGATCCATTTTGAGTTTATCTTTGTGTATAGTGTTAGAAAGTGATCTAGTTTCATTCTTTTACAAGTGGCTGTCCAGTTTTCCCAGCACCACTTGTTAAAGAGGTTGTCTTTTCTCCATTGTATATTCTTGCCTCCTTTGTCAAAGATAAGGTGTCCATAGATGCGTGGATTTATCTCTGGGCTTTCTATTCTGTTCCATTGATCTATATTTTTGTCTTTGTGCCAGTACCATACTGTCTTAATGACTGTGGATTTGTAGTATAGCCTAAAGTCAGGTAGGTTGATTCCGCCAGTTCCATTCTTCTTTCTCAAGATTGCTTTGGCTATACGAGGTTTTTTGTATTTCCATACAAATTGAGAAATTATTTGTTCTAATTCTTTGAAGAAGACCTCTGGTAGCTTGATAGGAATTGCATTGAATCTATAGATTGCTTTAGGCAGTATACTCATTTTCACTATATTGATTCTTCCAACCCACGAACACGGCACATTTCTCCATCTGTTTGTGTCCTCCTTGATTTCTTTCATCAGTGTTCTATAGTTTTCTATATACAAGTCTTTTGATTCTTTAGGTAGAAATACTCCTAAGTATTTTATTCTTTTGTTTTGATGGTGAATGGAATTGTTTCCTTAATTTCTCTTTCTGATTTCTCACTGTTGGTGTATAGGAATGCCAGGTATTTCTGTGTGTTGATTTTATATCCTGAAACTTTGCTATATTCACTGATTAGCTCTAGTAATTTTCTCGTAGAGTCTTTAGGGTTTTCAATATAGAGGATCATGTCATCTGCAAACAGAGAGAGTTTTACTTCTTCTTTTCCAATCTGTATTCCTTTGATTTCTTTATCTGCTCTGATTGCTGTGGCCAGAACTTCCAAAACTATGTTGAATAGTAGTGGTGAGAGTGGGCACCCTTGTCTTGTCCCTGATTTCAGGGGGAATGCTTCCAGTTTTTCACCATTGAGGATAATGTTTGCTGTGGGTTTGTCATATATAGCTTTTATTATGTTGAGGTATGTTCCTTCCATTCCTACTTTTTGGAGGGTTTTTATCATAAATGGATGCTGAATTTTGTCAAAGGCTTTCTCTTCATCTATTGAGATAATCATGTGATTTTTATTTTTCAGTTTGTTAATGTGGTGTATTACATTGATCGATTTACGAATATTGAAGAATCCTTGCATCCCTAGGATAAAGCCTACTTGATCATGATGTATGATCTTTTTGATGTGTTGTATCAGGGCAGAAATAAATGCAAAGGAAACAAAAGTGACCATAGCAAAAATCAACCAATCCAAAAGCTGGTTCTTTGAGAAGATAAATAAAATTGACAAACCATTGGCCAGACTCATCAAGAAACAAAGGGAGAAGAACCAAATCAACAGAATTAGAAATGAAAACGGAGAGATCACAACAGAAAACACAGAAATACAAAGGATCATAAGAGACTATTATCAGCAACTATATGCAAATAAACTGGACAATTTGGATGAAATGGACAAATTCCTAGAAAAGTATAACTTTCCAAGACTAAACCAGGAAGAGATAGATAATATTAATAGACCCATCACAAGCACGGAAATTGAAACCATAATCAGAAATCTTCCAAAAAACAAAAGCCCAGGACCAGATGGCTTCACAGCTGAATTCTACCAAAAATTTAGAGAAGAGCTAACACCTATTCTACTCAAACTCTTCCAGAAAATTGCAGACGAAGGTAAACTTCCAAACTCATTCTATGAGGCCTCCATCACCCTAATTCCAAAACCCGGCAAAGATGCCACAAAAAAAGAAAACTACAGGCCAATATCACTGATGAACTTAGATGCAAAAATCCTCAACAAATATGTTTTATAGAATAGAAGAATTTGCAGATGTGGAACTGGTGAGTAATGAGGACCGACTACATCTCCATGACAGAATGAACAGACTGGATCAGTTCAATTCAGCCACTCAGTCATGTCTGACTCTGCAACCCCACAGACTGCAGCACGCCAGGCTTCCCTGTCCATCACCAACTCCCAAAGCTTGCTCAAACTCATGTCCATTTTGTCGGTGATGCCATCCAACCATCTCATTCTCTGTCATCCCCTTCTCCTACCTTCAATCTTTCCCAGCTTCAGGGTCTTTTCTAATGAGTAGGTCTAATGAACAGACTGGATAGCTAGGTCCTTGTAAACTCATTAATTTGTTTTCTTCTTCCTTTCTCCATGACCTTACTGTTTAAACGAAGGTTTTGAATATTTGTATGAATGAAGGAAGGAATAATTGAATGACTTGGATAAAATATATTTTGCTTAATATTTTCAGTACAGTCTATAAATGCAGGAAAACTTTTTTTAATGCTTTTTTCAGCATTTGTCAAGTTATTAGTAATTCTGCTGCAACACATAGGGAATGATGTTGCTTTCTTCTTATTTCACATCTCATTAATGATCTCCAATAGTCAGTAAACAATAAATTAATGAAATCTACAGATGATCCTAAATTAAGAGGTGTTGAAAATACCAGAGTACTGCTGTAGCATAAATGCACTTAGAGAAGTTAAAAATGTGAAGTAAGTCAGGACTGATGCAACTGGAAAAATTCAAACTAGAAAATTTAGCCTAATAAATTCTAAATGTTCAGGAAACCGGGACACTACTGCCTGTTAATTTTAAATTACCTGTGTATTTATTCACTCAGCGGGCATTTATGGAGGGCCTACCATGTACCTAACCTAGCGGTCTGTCCTGGACTTTATCAAAGTGAAAAAGACGGTTGAGGCCCCTGCCTCATGGAATTTATATTCCAGTGGAGCAGACAGGAGAGAGGATTGAATAGTTAAGAATCTCTGAGATAAGTGGGACAAGATATTGGAGTTGAAACATCAGGGATAAGTGGAGGAGTAAGGTGGGTGAGTGCTCCAAATAGAGGGATCTCAAGAGTGAAGGCCCAGAGGGGGAAAATTAGGCACGGCACACACAAGGAGCAGAAAAGAGGATGGCTAGGGCTCACAGTTGGGTGACCGGGAGGACAGAGATGGCTTGTAACGTGAAAGAGCAGGCAGGGGACGTGCGTTGTGGTGCTCTTTAGACGTTGCCAAGGAAGCTGGATTTTATTCTAGGTACCAAGGTAAACCATGAGGAATTTTAAGAATGGTGAGAAACAGTTTGACTCACACTATTAAAGGGACTCAGGACAAATATATAGCAAGGTGTTCAATTAGGAGGTGGTAGGAGTAATTCTGGCTTCCCTGATAGCTTAGCTTGTAAAGAATCTTCCTGTGATGCAGCAGATCCTGGTTTGATTCCTGGGTCAGGAAGATCCCCTGGAGAAGGGATAAGCTCCAGTATTCTTGGGCTTCCCTCGTGACTCAGATGGTAAAGAAGCTGGCTGAAATGAAGAAGACCTGGGTTCCATCCCTGGGTTGGGAAGATCCCCTGGAGGAGGGCATGGTAACCCACTCCAGTATTCTTGCCTGGAGAATCCCCATGGACAGAGGAGCCTGGCAGGCTACAGTCCATGGAGTTACAGAGTCAGACATGACTGAGCGACTAAGCACACAGCAGTAATTCTGGCAAAAGAAGATGGTGGCTTGGACCAAGACATGGAGCAGGAAAGTTTGGGAAGAACTGGGGTCTACTTTGGAAGGCAGCTGTGCTCACGCTATAGCACCCACGCTGCACTTGGGATCTATCTTGGAGTGCAAACTGGCAGGGCTTGCCAATGGACTGGCTGAGAGTGGGGAAACTGTGAAAGGGCAGTGAGGAAGCAAGGATGACTCCTAAACGTTACGACCTGAGTAACTGATCACTTGTGAAACCGAGAGATGGAGGCCATACCGAATTAGGGAGATCTAGAGGCTAGAGAGGGCTTCCCTGGTGGCTGAGATGGTAAAGAGTCTGCCTGCAATGCAGGAGACCCAGGTTCGATCCCTGGGTTGAGAAGGTCCCCTGGAGGAGGGCATGACAACCCACTCCAGCATTCTTGCCTGGAGAATTCCATGGACAGAGGCACCTGACAGGCTGCAGTCCCTGGGGTGGCAAAGAGTCGAACACTACTGAGCAACTAACACGCGTGCACACACAGAGAAGAGAGAGTTTAAAGGAGGGAAGAGCAGAAATGGGTACTTTGTAGATATGTTAAGTGTGAGTACTTATCAGACATTCAGGAGAGATTTCATTATGATTTCAGTTTGTGTTTTCCTGATGGCTAATAATGTTCAGTGCTTTTTCATGTGTTCATTACCTATGCATATATTTTCTTTTAAAATGTTCCTGCTTAAGATTTTTGCCTATTTTAATTAGGTTATTTATTTTTGCTAATATTTGATAACTATTTTTGCTTTTTTTGTTCATAAGAGAAGCATTTTAGTCTTTTTGAAAAGTGTTTGTCTAGTTTTGGTGTCAGGGTAATGCTCCCCCGTAATATGATTATATATTTTCATAATGTATCATTTAATAAATAAAAGGTTTTAGTTTTAATGATGTCCATTATGTCTTTCTTTAAAAAATTATAGTTAGTGCTTTCTGGTTTCAAGTAGATCTTTGCCTATTTCAATGTAGAAATTTTGGGGAGAGTGGCACTCTTGGGGGAAGTTCCATGCCATTCCCCTTACCTTGCCCTGTGCATCTTGTTTGTCTGGCTATAGTTCTGAGTTATATTCTACCATAATAAAGTTATAATCTAGTAAGTAAAATGTTTCTCTGCATTCTGTGAGCCACTCTAACAAATTAGTCAAACCCAACAAGAGGGTCATTGGAACCTCAGATCCACAGCTGGGTGGTCAGAAGCACAGGTGGCAATCTGTACTCTCAGTTGGCATATAAAGTGGAGTAGGGTGCATATTTGTGGAATATAGAAAAATGGTACAGGTGAACTTATTTGCAAAGCAGAAATAGAGACACAGATACAGAGAACAGATTTATGGATACCAAGGAAGGAAGAGGGGATGGAATGGACTGGCAGATTGGGACTGACATATATACAGTACTGTGTATAAAATAGGTAACTGATGAGAACCACTGCTATAGCACCAGGAACCTAAATGGGAAAGACATCCAAGGAAGAG
>ML663562.1:35404879-35434176 GCA_007570785.1 Antilocapra americana | reverse complement strand
TGTAAAGCAACTGCACTCCAATTTAAAAATCAAGTGAAGTGAGGGACTGTCTTATAGGACTGAGCCCTTAGCTTGTGGAATCTGATATTGTCTCCAGGTAGGGAGCTTCAGAATTGAATTGAACTGGCGTCCAATAATTGATGGTGTGGAAGACCATCCCCACACATTGGAAATTGGGTCCAGAAACTTTTTACTGTCTACTGAGATTTTACTTATGGGCTGACATTTGGTCTATCTTGGGAAATGGCTCATGTCCATTTGAAAAGCATGTGTATTCTGCTTTTGTTGAGTAGGTCTGTGTATGTCTATTTGATGTAGTTGGCTTATTGTGTTGTGTAATCTCTCTCTTTTCTTACTCCTTTGCCCTCTGGTGGTTCTGTTCATTATCGTGAGTGGTGTACTGAAATCTTCAACTGTTAGTATAGAACTGCCTATTTTCCCCTTCAATTCCGTTGGGTTTTGCCTCATGTGTTTGGATGACCTGTCATTAAGTGCATGAAGTAAAAGTGCTAGTCAGTTGTGCCTGACTCCTTGTGACCTCATGGACTGTAGCCCACTGGGCTCCTCTGTTCGTGAAATTCTCCAGGCAGGAATACTGGAGCGCCTTGTCCAGAATGGCAAGGAAGGTTGCCATTCTATTTTCCAGGGGCTCTTCCTGACCCAGGAATTGAACCCGGGTCTTCCTCGTTGAAAATGGATTCTTTACTGTCTGAGCCACCGGGGAGGTCTAAGTGTTTCTAATTATTCTATCTTCTTGCTGTATTGAGCCTTTTATTATATATACTGTCTTTTGTCTCTTGTAACCTTCTGTAGTTGTTGTTTTAAAGTCTGTTTCTCCCATACTAGGATAGCTACAGCTGTTTTCTTTTGGTTACTATTTGCATGAAATCTCTCTTTCCATGTTCAGTCTGTTTGTGTCTTTGGATATTAAGTGAATCTCCTGTAGCCAGCATATAATTGGATTGTTTTCATACATTCTGCCAATCTTTGTCTCTTTAATGGAGAATAGGAACTTTCCAAGTTTCTGCTGTGTGCAGGCACTGTTCTTGGCCTTGTCAGTAAAGCCAAAGCTAAGACTTGTGACTAATTCCCTAAGTCTGTGACTTCAGGGATTTATGTGTTCTTGGAGGTATACAGTCATTAAAAAATGATCACACAATTAATTTCTTCCAATTGTATAAATCGTACAAAGGACAACATATAGGGGAGTGAGACACAGAAAGACTTGTATGAAATTAAATTCAGGCTTCAAGCCCCAATTAATTATTTAAATCTGGAACTGACAAAAAATAATATGTTTCTCTCTCTCCATGACTTTATTTGATGGGCAACTTACATATAATTTTTTGACAGATCACTATTTCTTTTAATGAATAAAATACATCAAGAAGTCATTTAAACATTCAGAAATAGACCACAGGGGATATGCCTATAGTGATAACTTTTCTTAGAAACAAATAATATTAACCGATTTAATACCCGGTTTCATCACAAGAACAGGCACATTATATTTTCCTTACTGCTGGATTGTAGATATTAGAGAGGGAAGAAAACAGAATTGGCTACAAAAGTCAGCCCCTACCTCCTCCCCACGACTTAAGAAAATGTCTAAATCTCCGGAGCCTGCCTGACCTCCTCGTTCCGGTCCACCACTTTAGAGTGATTGCATCAGCTCGCCCATTGTGCTGGGCAGAGGTAAGCAGTCGTAATGTAGCCGACAGGAGGTAGGTGGTAGGGTAGACGATTTCCCAAAGCTGTGTGATTGTCTCAAGTGCCTCTATGGGCTAGCCAGCCACGACTGGCCTGATTACTTCCTTTCTCCACATTTTTGATTTTGAGTTCTCTTAGTGAAAAGTTAGCTTAATTTTTAAAACTCTCTGAAATCCGATTATTTAAATACATTTCATTGGATTCAATATCGACAACCTTATTCTATGCTGTTCCAAATCCATTAATAAATTAACTATAATTCAACTCACTTCTGTGTATTGGAGTTTTTGCCAGAGGTGCTGTAATTAGAAGAACACCACCAATCGCTTGTTATTTAATCTAGTGATTCATAAGGATTTTTTAAAAAATGCTGATAATAGGAAACCAAGTGGCATTAATTGGGAGTGTTGTTTCTCCATTAATTTCTGGACTCTAATAATTACACACAGCTTCCTTAGAGAGAGCTGGGAATGAGCAGCAACGTGATGATAATATAAGCTATTAATTGACTCATCAACACATAGGACACAAACTGTTCAGTTAACATATTTTAGGAGTTGGGAAAAAAATTCTCTTTGGAGAATGAGGGTAGAAGGTGGGCATACTCATAAGTAAGAAAGTTTAATTTTCTCTTTCACCGTGAACTTTATGAATAGTTTTAAGCTCCCAAAATCTAGAATTCAAAAATGGATTTTGATAAGCGTGGCATCTGCGGGCAGCCAGTGATGTGACAGGGCAGGGAGATTTTGTCAGGCCTTGCGATTTTATCACAAAAGCCATGGCCTGCAAAGAAGGGCAGGTTTCCACGTTTCTGTTTCGGTCAGCTCTTTGCTTTGTTGATTGCTTCACTGTAGTGCTGTTGTCAGGATTTTGTCAATAGTCACATAGATCTCATGACTGGCATTTTGCCTTTTTAAAACCATCCCCTTTGCTGTCATAGAGAATTGGAACCTTGAAGCCTGGTGGGACTGGCTGGTGCCTTTTTATTATCATTTATGAATTCATCAGAAAGGAATATTGACTTCTAATTAAAACCAGAAAATTACTCCTGGAATAAATTGCTAAAGGTCAGTTTTTTTTCACAGAGAACTTGCTGTGTGTCTTTTTGTGCCATATTTTATCACTTTTATAAATAAGGCAGCTTTCAACCTATTTGTAAGAATAGGTAAAGATAACAAATTGTGATATTAGGCCTTACTTTTAGTACTGAATTTCAACTAAAGTTTTCTTATGCTTTTTCTGTTCTTAATATGTTTCTCTTCTGAGGGTGAGGAAATTTGCTCTGTAATTAAAACAATTATAATATCCCATATTTTTTTCTTAAGGAAAGTAGTATGTGAATCTTTGGCCTAAGAGAATTAAAATGGCAAAACTACTTTGGAACCTGACTTCCTAACAAAAGAGAAAGTCTTTCCCCCAATTATAGGAAGTTCTAGGAAAATAATTTGTCTATTTTAAATTAGGAAATCAAAGTGAATCAAAATACTGTAATAATCAAAAGAAACAGCCTCACTTGAGATTTTGGCAGTGAATAGATATTTAAATATTTAACAACTCTTTTTATCTTTACCTGTTCACAAGTTATAAACAGGGAGTTGGAATGAAATGAAGAAAAAGCTGCCTATTGGCTTTGAAATTAAAGTAGGTATTATGCCCAGGTTTTGAATAACTTCCCTTTGCTCTGTCAGAAGGCTCTGCTCTCAGTCTTGCTGGGGTTAAATTAACTGTGTGTATAAGGATGTGGTCATCATGTCATGTCTTTGCCATATATTCACTTATATGTTTAGATTATTAAGCAGATTTTGAAATTTATCTACGCTGAAAAAGTACCTTGGAGGTGATTTCTGTAATCTTGTTGTTATTAAATTTTATTAGTAGATTTAAAAAATTGCAATCTTTCTAATTTAAGCACTTAGAGCAGAGGTTATCAACTGGGGGTATTTCTGGCAAATGTCTGGAGACATTTTGGTGTCACTAACATGGGTCGTGGTGTTACTGACATCTTGTAGGTAGAGGCCAGGGCTGCTACCAAGTATCTGTCGATGTTGACAAGACAGCCTTTAACAACAACAAAACTATGGCCCAAAATAACAGTGTAGGAGTCAAGAAATACTAAGTTAGAGAAATGTGATAAAATGTTATTCATTGATAAGAGTGCCTCAACAGTAAAACTTCACATTGGGAAATACGAATTAACAAAACAACTAAACAAGATGTCTTTTTCATCCATCTGGATAGCAAAAGTCAGAGGAAATAATAGCACTAAGTTCTGGTAAAGATGGTAGGAAGCAAGTACACTCATACATTGCTGACAGGAGTAATATGGTAAAATCTACTAAAAATGAAAGTACAACTTCTACTTCACTCAGCACTCCCTCATCTGAAGTTATCAGCCTTTTTGTTCTGTTTAAAAAATTATGAGGAAAAAAGCCTGAATATTAACAAATGGGGGAATAATTTGTAGGACATCTATAATATAGAGATTATAACTTATTAAACTATAACATTTTAGATCTATGTCTAAACCTCGAGGGTATCCATGATGTCTTATTAGGTGAGAAAAATCAGTTTCACAATAGTGTGTGTGTTATGAGCTCATTTTTGTAAAACAACTAGTAAATTTCTTCTGTTGTTGTTGTTTAGTCTCTAAGTCTCTAAGTCCGACTCTTTTTTCGACCTCATGGACTGTAGCCTGCCAGGCTCCTCTGTCTATGGGATTTCCCAGGCAAGAATACTGGAGTGGGTTGCCATTTCCTGCTCCAGGGGATCTTCCCAACCCAGGGATCAAACCCACACCTCCTGCGTTGGCAGGTGGATTCTTTACCACTGAGTCACCAGGGAAGCCTACATACTATTAACAACTGTTTAACTTGGTTATATCATCGGAAGAGATAAAAATGATGATGGCTGGAGCTTAATTATTAACTTTTACTTTATTTGCTTTTCCATTTCCAATTTGAATCTTAATTTCAAAATTACTTTTGTAATTTGCAAGCAGTTTGACAGAGAAAACCTTAAGGAAAGTGTATCAATCTTCTATTGCTGTTTTATAGTCAACATCCTCGTCTTGTTAACCTCGTGGAAATTTACACCTCAGTTAGTGTAATCACTAGGAAGATATTGGGCTTTGTTTGTGTTTTTACATGATAGGTGAATAATGCTAAACTTGAAGATATTATAAAGTAAATATATGTAAATACTTCTTTTTTTGTCTTCTTGGCAAGTATTTTATTCTACCGTTTATCATAGGATATAGATTTCGTATAATAAAAATTTCCTGCATTAATAAAATCTGAGCACAATATCACATAATGATAGCACATAGTGAGGATGAGACTTGGGAGCAGCTCTGCAGGCCCGTGGGCTAGCCACGCAGAGCCGTCCGGGGCCTGTTGAGGAAAGGGCATTGTTGTTTTCCAATGTCAACCTCAAAGGTTAGGAACCCATCCTGAATCTTTTATTATCTCTATGTTATGGGTAGTTATAAGCGTCTCAATAGCACAGAAGTTGTTGGAGGTGTGACTTGATTTTGTTACAGTTTGAGAATAATAATGCAGGTACTTCCTTTTCTTGAAAATGACATGTGAAAACTTTGATGCATAAATTATGGTGAAATTATGATATTGGCCACCATCTAGAAAGGGAAAGAACAGTGAGAAAAATGTGTCAGTACCTTCTTCAGAATTTAGATATAATGGATTCGAAATCACAACAGAAAAGTATTCACTGAACCCCATGATTCTATCCCCAACTTCTCCCACAAAATCTGCCAACATTATGGAGTCTGTATTGTGTTTTTCACGCTAATATGATCTGTTTGTATCTATTAACTGTGCTGATTTTCATGACAATCTGAAAAGCCATATGTTATTTCAATCCTTATTTTATATATAGGAAAACATACACAGAGAAATTAGGTAACTTGCCCAAAGACACACAGCCTCTGTGGAACAGAGCCAGAGTTCTGGCCAAGGAAGAATGACTCCAGGGTCATTGAAAACTTAATAGAAATTCAAGACTATGGAAATGGAAAAATTTTATTTTCTTCTGAACACAATAAGAAGAAAAACCTACCACATCCGAATTCAACATATTCTTAGCTTTAATAATCAGTAACTTGGTAAAGAAGACTCTTATGGACTAATGTAAGAATTGATATTGTCTATTACGGACTTGCTAAAGAAAACTCTATGGATTAACATAAGAATTGATATTGCCTATTATGGACTTGCTAAAGAAAACTCTATGGATTAACATAAGCATTGATATTGCCTATTATGGACATTGAGTTTCCCTGGTGGCTCAGATGGTAAAGAACCCACCTGCAATGCAGGAGACCTGGTTTCAGTCCCTGGGTTGGGAAGATCCCCTGGAAGAGAGCACGGCAACCCACTCCAGTATTCTTTCCTGGAGAGTCCCCATGGACAGAGGAGCCTGGTGAGCTACAGTCCGTGGGGTCTCAAAGAGTCAAATATGACTGAGCGACTAAGCACAGTACATTATGGACACTAGCATTTGATATTTAGCTGGGAGTTGTTCATAATTTTTTAAAATTGTGTTTATTTTGGTGCAGTAAGTAAATAACATAATTTCTTCAACTTCTCTTCTTTAGACTGAGTAAGTATATATTCCTGTAATTGCCTTGGAGTCGGTTTGTAGGCAACACAATCTCCTATAAATAAAAAATATTGAAAATTTAAACCATTTGAACCATAATCCAGCTTTTCTGGCCTGGTGATCTTGTGTCTATGATTATAATGTATGCAGTTCTATTACCTCTTAAAATCTCATGTATATGTTCAATTGCATTGTGACACCAATACATCACAGAGTGTAGGTTATTAGATGAATAAAAATAAATAGTTCGAGAGTGCTTTCTCACATTTGAGGTTTAATTCTCTCTCTCCTGGGAGTGTTATATTGAGAAGGACATATTTTGCAATCTTTCCGCCTTTGCAGTTACAGTTCTCAATTTCTGTTTCCCCCTTTCCTTTATTATTTCCCTGTTTTTATAAAATTCTTCAGCCATAAAGCCTACCACTAGATGACTGGCTTTGGGGGGTCCACTTTGCATCTAAGTTTTCTTGTCACTAGTGAGCATTTTTCCCCTTCTCAATTTATTGCATAGATTTTTCACACAGCACATAAACCACACATCCTAAAGTGAAAACACTGGTACAGAGTCCATATTTGGGTGGCTGAGTGCATCCCCTCCTCTTTTTTTGCCCCGAGGAACAGAAAATTCAAAACATGAAAAACTATAACAACTTATCCACTGCTTTTGATGAACAAACACTTGTACTGACAAGGTGAAAAAATATCTAAGTGTGAAGATCTTTGAGCTAGAAGATTTCTGACAGTTGAGGTTATCTGAGATGGGAAGAAGTGAGGGGGAGGTGTGGGCTGTCTCCTCCCTGGAGATGGGTGTGACAGGGCAGTTGGCTCTAGGGTCAGACTCCCTCAAGGATAATTCTCCACGATGGTGCCTAGCATGATGGGGAGTGGACGACATAGTATCTGCCAGTCCTTAGTGCTTTCCCAGAAATATAATCAAACAACGTAATCAGCCTGAGGAAGAATTGACAGGAAGGTATTAACATACCATAGCATTCTGCCTAAAGAAGAGTGGTGTCTTTGGGAACAATTAATCCTATGGAACCAGTGCACTTCTCTCTTTTTAATCATAGCCATCTTTTACTGACGAGATGTAGAGGGTAAACAAAGTTGAATAAGACATGACTGGCACCTGCTGTCCAGAGGGGCGTGATTGATTGATGATGTACATGAGCACTCTTGGAACTAAGTCTAGAAAAAATCAGATTGAGGTAAGAATTATTACGAAGGATACAAGTTAGGTGAAATTCAAAAATAAGAGAGGAGATTGGTTACAGTCAGGGATGGAACATCTAGAAAGAACTCAAAGAGGAGGTGGTATGTGAACAGGGTCCTTTAAAATGTGTAGGACTTGGGCAGGAAGGAAGAGAGGGATCATGGGAGGAGGGTACAGTCTGAGTAAAAGCAGGAGGATGCAAGTCGTGCAAAGTGACTGCTTTGAGATGGTTGAAATAGGGGATATCAAAGAGCTTGCAGTCAGAGGGAAATTTGGAATTCAGTCATGGAAGACCTGGTGCGTTTTAATCACTTGGTGGAAGGGAAGGAAACATAATTTCATAATGCATTGTATAGCACTCAGCAGAGGAGAAGGAACTGGCAATCCACTCCAGTATTCTTGCCTGGAGAATCCCATGGACAGAGGAGCCTGGTGGGCTTCTGTCCATGAGGTTGCACAGAGTTGGGCACGACTGAAGCGACTTAGCATGCATGCATGCACTGAAGAAGGAAATGGCAACCCACTCCAGTGTTCTTGCCTGGAGAGTACCAGGGACAGAGGAGTCTGGTGGGCTGCCGTCTATGGGATCTCACAGAGTCGGACATGACTGAAGCGACTTAGCAGCAGCAGCAGCAGCATTCAACAGATGCTCTATGTATGTTTCTGAATAAATACCCAGTTATCTCTAACCTAAAGAGTTAATTCCAATCTGGTTGTGCGCTCAAGTGTGTTTTGGCAATATTCACTCCTACCCATTGTCAATATGAATTTCCACCATTAATCCAGTTTTAAGCAGAGTGTGTTCGGATTTTTAAATCTTATGCAGAGGGGAACATTACTTTGTGACACAGCATTATGCCCAGAGTTGTAAATATGGAGTAGGTGGCCCTTGACTGAAATGGGATTAATATAACCCCTCATTTATTTGGCCAATTGGAAGGAGATTAAACACGTCCATATCCAGCAGTAATACCCCCAAACACTATAACTCTGGCATTAAAAAAAAAAAGTGATGAGAAATGCCTTGGCTACTCCATCTTTTACACCCTCTCCATCTTGGACGTTGGATTGAAGGGGAGGCGGCATGTGAATAAGGTGAAACAAATCACATCAGCATGATGGATCGAGGTTGGGTTTGGCACACCCCAGGTGATTGTGTTGGGAGGAAGAGTCATCAATTTGCTCCCCCCAAACGGTGTGTGGTAGTCATAAATATTTCACAGGATGTGGGGTGGCATCTGCTTTTTTGTTTTCTGAGAACAATGCCTGCTAGAATGTTCCTCCTCCAGACAGTTGTTCCTAGTCCTGAGCTATCAAAAACTTACTTACCTACGTTGGAAACTGTTGCTATTTCCGTTGTTTTCCTTTGAGTTTTCATTTTGATTTTTGATAACTGCATATTCTCCAGAGGCAGCTATTTTTTGTCATGCATTTTGTGGGAAGCAAGAGAAAATACACATTCTTGGTTACCAGTTTGAAGTGGCAGTTTCTAAAGGGCAGAATCATTTTTCATGTCCTGGTATTTTGTGATTCGGGGAAGAGAAACGGAGTTCTTATAGCATCACAATCAAGAGAGAGATCAAAGTATACTTTGGAATTTTGTTTGGACCTGTTACTGCTTGTACATTGTCATAATAATTTTTATTTTTAAAATTACTTTTATTTGTATGATCTTATATGATTATCACAAAAGCTGCAAGAAAGAGTAGGAATTAATTTTTTTTTTTCAGAAGGGAGCAAAGCAAGCCTCAGATAGGTTAAAATACTCATCTGAATTGATACAGTTAATTTAGTGGTGGAACTGAGATTAGAGCAGTGAGCATTCCTGCACAGTTTCTTGCATGTGCGTGCATGCTCAGTCATGTCAGACTCTTTGGGACCCCATGAACTGTAGCTTGCCAGGCTCCTCTGTCCATGAGATTCTCCAGGCAAGAAGGCTGGAGCTGGTTGCCAGTTTCCTATTCCAGGGGATCTTCCTAATCCGGTGATTGAACCCTGAGTCTCCTGTGTCTCCTGCATTGGCAGGCAGATTCATTACCACTGAGCCACCTGGGAAGCCCTATATAGTTCCTTAAATATGCACAAAAGGAGTCTTTAAAATGTTGCATCTTTTTGCCTGTTAGTTTTGTTATGTATGGAGCATTCAAAAGTCAGTGCAGTTAAGATCATGGTTGGCTATGAAGTTTATTTGTGTTATTTTGCCCTCTTTGCAGTTAGGAGAAATTGGGGTAGGGGCAGAGGAAGTGAGTGATTTGTTTGTGGTCATGGAGCGAGCTGTGGGAAAGACGATCAAGGCTCTGTGAGTTTTCAGGCTCAGTTTAATCAGGTCCCCCTGCAGTTGAAGCCTCTTCCTTTTAATCCAAGTAATGAAACTGCAGAGGTGATAGTGCGCTTGTAATCATCCATCAGGCTGTCAGTTAACTGCGCCATCCTCTCCTACCATCAGTGTTACATGCTGGAAATGCAGCTACCCGGCTTAGCCAAGGGCTCCCTCCTTTGTTAAAATTACTGTAACTCTGAGTTATTGCGAGGCCAGGCTGCACCCAGTGCTGTTTCCAGTAGAAATGAATTGTTATCCAGTATCTGTTTGAAAGCAATAGAAATGTTTTTGTCAAAAAAAAAGTTCCGAATAAACACTGGAAATAATTTTGAAATATAACTTAATGAGGTTTCTGTGGTAGCTGAATGTTCAAATGGGCACAAACCTGAAATTATTTCCATTTTCTTTTTGCTCCCTCTCTGGAGGATTTACAATGGAAAGCAGCTTATATTATTTTGTAATAGGATCCTGCTTTCAGTTTTTTTCTTTATTTTTGCAAATGTTTAAATTAAGTACTATTTCCCCTATTTTCTAGGACCACATTTTTTTCTTTTTCAGTAAAAGATCTGAGAGGGCATAATACTGAAGAATGGTGGCTTAGTTGCTAAGTCGTGTCCGACTCTTGCAACCCCATGGACTATAGCCTGCCAGGCTCCTCTGTCCATGGGATTCTCCAGGCAAGAATGCTGGAGTGGGTTGCCATCTCCTTCTACAGGGGATCTTCCTGACCTAGGGATTGAATCCTGGCCTCCTGCATTGCAGGCAGACTCTTTACCAACTGAGCTACAAGCGGAGCCCAATATTGAAGAGAGGTAATGTAAACCATTATTCACAAGGATGTATTTCAGTGTGCTTCCGTCTTCGCAGTGAGAGGCGTGTATCTGTCACCACTTGCACTTTGAGGTGGTGAACTCAGTTTGCTCCTGCTGCTGGTGGAGCTGGCCTGAAGGGAGCCGGACTGGGGTTCGTCTCCAGGATCTTGCTTGTGGAGGAGAGCAAGTCATGCTGGTGTCTATTTTTGGCTGGACTGTTTTTATATCTGGGGTTAATGGGCATGTAAAGTCATACATGGGACACTGGGGACATAGACACAGTGCTGAGCAGGGAGGCTTATTCTTGAGGACAGCAAGGAAAAATGAGTATGAACTTGGTTGGATGGATTATTCATCCCTGCCCTCCATTATGAACATAAACCAGAGTGTAGGACCAAGATGCAGATGCCCTGAGAGGCACTGCAGTCAAACTGTCCTTGGAAGTGCCAGCTTGGTCTTTCCAACCGTGTTGAGCCACTCTGACAACATACTCTGATTAGAGTGGGCCTCACCATGCTATCCCCAGTCAGATTCTGGGACCTGAACATTGTGAAGATTTTCTTTCATTCTCTGGAATTCCTATGAGTTTTCAGCTTAGGGAATATTTTGGCTTCCTGAATACATTTTAGGAAATGATCAGACTTTTTTTTTTAATGCATGCATACAGTGGCTTCTCGTTTGGCTCCAAGTCAATAATGCAGTTGATTTAGGGCATGAGAAGTAGAATTGGATGAATTTTTCATCTTGAAATGAGATTATTGGGTCTGATAGACAACTCCATTATTCACTCATCTATTTATTCAGTCAGTCACTCAACAAACCAGTAGTGTCCTAGGCATTGGAATACAACTGTGAATAATAATACAACAGCGATAGTAAGGTTGAACATTTATGGTGCTCACTGTGTGCCTGGAATGGTTCTAATACCTTTTTACATATGAATTTACAACAAAATGAGGTTATTTCGTATATTATTTTCATTTCACAAATAAGAAAATTGAGGTTCAAGAAAAATGCCTAGTAAAAGTAACTTGAAAAAAGTGAAAGTGTTAGTCACTCTGTCGTGTCTGGCACTTTGCAACCCTATGGATTGCAGCCCACCAGGCTCCTGTCCATGCAACTCTCCAGGCAAGAATACTGAGGTGGACAGCCATTCCCTTCTCCAGGGAATCTTCCTAACCCAGGGATCAAACCTGCATCTCTTTTGTCTCCTACGTTGGCAGGCAGACTCTTTACCATCTGAGCCACCAGGGAAGCCCCAATAAAAGTAACTTGCCCAAGGTCAAATCCAGTCTCTCTTCAAAGCCCAATCTCAATGCCACAGAATCTTACCACTTAGGAGAATGGAAGCTGAAGGGCAGTGGGTCATGTTCTATTAGAGTGAACAAATAGAAGCATGCACTAATTTCAAGAGAGTTGCTTATTCAAAGAATGAGGACAACATGAGCTAGTGTATTCAGAGAAGAGCTCTTTGAGGAATTGACAGGGGAGCCGAGACCTGAGTGACTAGAAGCCAACCCTACCAAGTCCTGGGAGGCACTGCACACCCAGTGCGGGGGGTGGTAGCAATCAGAGTGAGATCCTTAAGGTACAAACACACTTGACATATTGTAAACACAGAAGGAAGGCCATGGTTACCAGAGTGTGGAGCAGATGAGATTGTATAAGACAAGTTAAGAAAAGTGGGCAGAGGCCAGATTATGAAATTAGAGAGTTTGGATTTTATTCTCAATGCAATAGGAATTTTAAGCACAGGCAAGAAAATACCTAGTTTATATTTTGCAAAGATTCTTTTGACTACTCTATGGAGAAGAGGTAGCAGGTGGCCCAGGGCAGAAGTAGAGACATTAGACAGAGGACTAATGTGCTAGCCCAAGAAGAGATAACGGTGGCTTGGCTTAGTCTGGTAATAGTGGAAGGGAAGAGGGGTAGTCTTCCTGATATGGAGGGATATAAAATATTGGCTGCTTATTAATCCGCTTTTGGGCAGGGGCTTTTCACTTTCATTGCTCACTGTATTTGTGATGGCATCCTACTTTCAGAGTTTTTTTCTTATATTTATTTTTTGCAAAAACTACTTGAACTAAATGCTGTTTCCTCTATTTTGCATGGCCCAGGGTCAAATCTGTTCTTCTATAAAGAGAAGTTAATTGAATATTCAATTCAAAACATTATAATAGAGTTGTATGCACCTTGTCCTCAGGTAGTAGATAGTCTAATGGAAGGAAATAAAACATAAATACAAAATAAAATGCAGGGCATAGGGCAAGAGATGAATGCTTTAGAAGTATAGATGAAACAAAAGGAGAGTTCAGAGGAGGGAGGCTGCTTTCTCTAGTTACTCTTTTTCTTTAGTCCCTACTATGGCATTGGGACCATACTAAGATGTATTTGTGTGTTGTTTTAGAAATTATCTTAATTTGTATGGAGTTGCTGAAACACCCTTGAGATGTACAACTTTATCTCTTTGTATTCTCCTTTCCTTCTATGCTGGGTAAAGTTTTGAGCTCAGTTCAGTAACAGGATTGATCTCTTGAAATGCAAAATGTGCACAAAAATGCATAGTGGTTAAGAAGGCAAAGGAAGAAATCAAAGAAAGTACAAAGAGAAAAGTAGCATTTGACTTGGGTTTTGAAAGAAGGTGTGTTTAAACAGGATGGAATAGTCAACTAATGCCCCAATAAGACTGTGTAATAAAACACCTCACACATCATGCTTTTGCTCTCATCCATGTGTCTGTGGGTTGGCTGGGGGTTGGTCTAGTCTTGGTCTAGCAATAACTTGGGTGGTGAACCTGTTGCACTGTTAACTCATGCGGTACCGACTCCAGCATCAGAGCTCCTGGCATGGAATATCCCACTTCGGCTGCACCAGTCAGCAGTTGGTGTGGGGACAGGTACATAAAACAGCAAAGAGCCAATAAGACTCAATTCTGTTTGTTTTTTTTTTCCTGAGATGAAGAGAAAGCTAATCTTTTCCTGCCAATTTCTTGCGAAGTTATGAAGGTAGAGAGCAGCCACGGCCATCATATGTGCACGCTAAGTCGCTTCGGTTGTGTCTGGCCCCTTGCAGTCCTATGGATTATGGCCTGCCAGTCTTCTCTGTCTATGGGATTCTCCAGGCAAGAATACTGGAGAGGGTTGCTGTGCCCTCCTTGGAGGGACCTTCCCAACCAAGGGATCGAACCCTTGTTTCTTATGTCCCCTGCGTTGGCAGGTGGGTTCTTTACCACTTCTGCCACCTGGGAAGCGCAGCCGTCATATGGTCTGTGTGATCATGAAGCCGTATACAAAGGCAGGCAGAGGTGAAGGCAGAAGCAAAGAGAAATGGTCCCAGTGTCAGTGGTGGCTGCTCCATCAGGCTATTCTGAAGACAGAAGTACCTCTTGCTTCTAGTCTACAGATAAGAACAGTTGAGTGGAACATCTGTCGCACACTCAAATCATTTGGGAACATGTTTTATTTTTTGTACTTGCTAATAACATCTCTCATGAGTTCTTTAGCCATTTCATGTGTCTGCCCATAATTATAAAACTTCTTAGATGGGAGATTTCCCTACAGGAAGACGTAATTTCCTTTTTGCCCTCTCCTCACCTGGCGCCATAGAGAGCGCATGGAGGCTGACAACTAATTGGTTGCTGACAGCTCTTCATGAAGGCTACTCACCCCAAGATGTGACTCATTTCCCTCATTAACCTTACAGTTTGCATTCGAGTTAGTCAAGAAAAAGGATCTTCTACCTACTGCAACCACTTGTCTCCTCTTTACATTTTTTCCTCTTAAAATTAGGCAACTTTACTCAAGAAGACACAGGTCCATGCCCAATAAACATAAACTATTGTTATTGATAGTATTCTGTGATTAACTTCCATCCAGCTTTAAAGTTTAAAATTTTTTACTTCTTCAATGGTTTCTAAAAACCATTCAAAAAAACATAGAAAAATTCTAAATAAATTTTAAATGCTTTCTTCTTCAAAGACATCTCTTATCATCCCATTTTTACAAATGTGTATGTGCATACACAACTACATATGCAATTATTTCTTGTAGATCAAAGTTAAAGATCATATAGTCTTTGTTTAAGAAAATAACAAAAGTTTAATATTCTTATACAAAGAAATAAGTTTGGAATGCATATAGTTGAAAGCAGGAGAAATGAAATTACCCATGATCTTCTTATTATCTTTGAGAATTATACCTGATACTTTCATCACTTACTAAGCACATCATTTTGTTCTCTGCAATAAATGTGTGAAGTCTGAAGAGCAAGTATTATTTTTACTGCTTTTTACAGATGAAGAAACTGACACAGAGAAGAATTTGCCTGAGGGTCCATGTAAATGACCAGGTGAGGATGATTCCAGCTTACTCTCCCTGTCCCCAGACACCTTTGATTCTTACCTTGTTTGGCATCTTGTTCACAGTGCCTTTGTAGTATGGTTGGCTAAGGTTTCTATTCTAACATCTCCACAAAATCAAAACTGATTGGGAGTATACCAGGATTCGGATTGATTAAAATTTTGAGAGGAAGAGAGGACTCACGACTTAGACAAACTCTGATGAGCCAAGCCGTACGTGTGGTAGCCATCATTTCCATTGCATAGCGACCTTGTGGAGTAGATATCATTCTTCCCATTTTATAAATAAGTGAAGACCCTGCAGTGCAATATTGTGAAAGAATCTATTCAAGACTAGAGGCAGAGCTGAGATTTGAACCCAGGATTTTGTAATTCTCAGGACTGTTCACTTCCTTTTGCACAATTCTGTTTCCCATGCTTAGAATCGGTTAACTCCCATTCTCAGCACTGCCACAATATTCAAAGGGATTATGAGAGCTAATGAAAAAAAGATGAGGTGGTGGAAAAAAATTCTGGTCCTCCTCCGTAGAGAAACAAAAACTACTTCCAAGGAAACTGTTTTCACTGCTTTTTAACCTGCATGCCATTAAAAAAGTATAGGGAACAAAGGAAATGAAACCTGATATTCCTTTGAAATCTACATATTCAGTGAATTGCCTTTTGAGTAGAATGTGATTAATCTAGACTCTTACTTTGAGAAATTATTCAACATCTGTTAGTCAACATCTGGGGATAACCAACAGTAGCAGGAAAAGGACAGAAAGAAAATGTGACTGTATCAGGCAGGTTCCTGTTAATAACACGGATGGTTCTGGAAGCAAGCCTATGGCAGTTGCTCAGATGCAAATACCCCAGTTCATCATCTCTTTTTTAGAGTTGAGAGTGAAGACCAGTGGCTTAAGAAGCAAATGGAACCTCGAAAGTTCATGGTGTAACTGTGAGCTCGTCATTTCTGGCCCCTTTAGGCCTGTTTTCACCTCTGAAATTACACCTAATTGTCTTCACAAAGGTTTTGGGAAAAGATTCATTAAGGAAATTACCACTCATTTAGCAAACTGCTGCTCAAGTTCACTAAACATCTCCCTGGTGGGCTTAATGAGCAGGAGGCCCTGCTCAAGGTGGATGAATCACCTTTGCTTCCCTAGGGAAGAGCTGTGCTTTTTTTTTTTTTTTTTTTTGCCTCCACCCCACTCCTTGTCTAGTGGTGCCCAGGGCTAACAGTTTGGTTTCCTTAGGAAGAACATGGCCTATTTACCCCATCTTTTAAAAAGAACTTTGCTTCTTTAAAGTGGTCTGGTTTGTTCTGAGTACTTCCTTCCTATTCATTCTAGACTTGTGAACATGATGGGTGTTTAGAAAACGACCCATGTAGAGCAGCATGAAGATGGGCCCCCTTGATGCTTCCATAATGATGAGTGATTATTCACTCTGTAATTTTCGGATATGATTAGTCGGGATAAACATTATTTTGTGCTGAATTGATGTATAAAGGCACATAAGAGTGGCATGCCAGACAGTTCAATGATCTTACCCACTGTTAAGTATTTCATAACCCACTTGTTTCTCAAGTCATCAGTGAGCACAGGAGCAAAATGCCAAAGACAGCCTGACTTGTTCAGCAATCAGGCAGGTAGTTGGAGATGCTTGGTCAAAATGCTCAGTGAGTATTTGACTGTATGAACAAAATGATGAAGTAGACACTGTTATTATTGGAGCTGATGGGTGGAAAGACTGGAACATTAGAAATTTGTCTTTTTTTTTTTCTTGTTGCTGATAACTTCAGGCTTCAACCATCCTCCATTCTACATTCTCCTCTTGAAAGAGAAAACATGAGAATTACTCTGATTGGCTAAGAACTTTGGCTGATAGAATATTGTTCATTTCTTCTATTTCTGGCCCTGCGTGTCTTTCACATAATGGTCTCTGAAATCAAGGCCTGGGCTGGCAAACACTTTGATCAGAGACTCTTCTGGTGGAGGCTCTGTGTGATGAAAAATTTTCGCCTTCATCTTTTTGTTGATTTGGGGGCCCTCCTGTCGCTGGATGGAGGCTCTCACTGGGGCTACAAAAGCATACCTTAGGTGGCTTTGCCAGCAAAGAGTCAGCTTTAATAGGTATGTTTTCTCTAATTCTATCATTTCTTAATATTTCTCTAATCATATTCCAAACTCATGTATGAGGAAATATAGGAGTCCATTTATTCATGCATCCAACCAACATTTTATTGAGATTTTTCTATATTACATTATCTATGTAACACAATCTATACAGTCATACCTCCAAGTAGTATAGAAACTAGAATGAGGAGAAAGGAAAAAAGATGGTTCCTGAAGCTCAGATCCTTTACATCAGTGAAAAGCAGAGGTAAGGAAAGATGGTGAAGCTTGTGTGTGTGTGTGTGTGTGTGTTGGGGGTGTCAGAAGGGACAGAGACCAAAGGCCTATAAAAAAACTGACCAGGGGACTTCCCTGGTGGAGCAGTGGCTAAGAAGCTGCCTTCCAAACACAAGAAACATAAGTTGGATCCCTGGTTGAAGAACTAAGATCCCACATGCCCAGGGGGCAGCTAAGCCCATGTGCTGCAACTAGAGAAAGCCTGCACACCACGATGAAGACCTAGTGCAGTCAAAAGAAAAAAAAAGAAACACTGACCAGTTCATCTCTCTATTGAATAACGATTTGTTCTGAGTATTGGGGAAATAATGGTAATGGGGTTTCTGCCTTCCCTGTTTTCATTTGACTTGATGGAATAGTTTAGAAGATTCTACTTCAGAGAATTTGAGTTCTTTTAAAGATCTAACAGTATTTGGTAAGTAGTGGAGGGAAGGCCAGGTCTTGGAGGTCTTGGGGGCTTAGGAAACAGGTAGAAGGAAATAAATGACCCTTTGTTGCATCCGTACTATGAGCTAATACCTCACCAGGAACCTTCACTGCTGCCATCTCACTCAGGGTTTCTGCGGTCAAACACTGTAGGTCAGGTCTCTATGTTTTAATGACAAGGCAGCCTCAGAGAGAGAATTTTCACTTCTTCAGATGAGGAAAGAAAGGAAGAGAACCTACCCACATCGAAAAAGGCTGTAGTAATTAAGTAGTGCTTCTTTTGGCCAAACCTTAGAGCTTTTATAATCCTAGGTGGCCTGGCTGCACCCAGGCCAGTTAATTCCTGCTTTCTGGAGGTGGAGCCCCAGCATCAGTACTTTTTTAAAGCTACCAAGATGAGTCCAGTGTGCAGCAGCTCCTGTTGAGGACAACTGTTTTAGGTGATATTTAAGGTACATTTCGTGTATGGTTTGTTCTTCAAGACAAAGAATGTTAGGGCAGGAAAGAACCCTAAAATCATCCAATCCAATTGGTTAATTGTACAAAGAAAGACACTGGGGGTGAGATAAGTCAGGTGGCTGACAATATTCTTCCGGCTAATCAGGGCTAGAGCTGGGTGTCTTCCTGTCCCTTTGTCTGGTTGGCTCCTCCAGACACATTTGAACACAGTTAAGATGAATGCTTACTCTCAGAGCTTTGTGTGTGTGTATTAGTCACTCAGTCGTGTCTGACTCTTTGCGACCCCACGAACTGTAGCCTGCCAGGCTTCTCCGTCCATGGAATTCTCCAGGCAAGAATACTGCAGTGGATTGCCATTCCCTTCCCTGGCTTCACTACAAATTTTCTTGAATTTTCTTTTTTCCCTTTTATTAGCCACACCACACAGCATGCAGGATCTTACTCCCCCGACCAGGGATCAAACCTATGTCCCTTACGCTGGAAGCACAGATTCTACCACTAGGGGAGTCTCAAAGATTTTCTTCAATTTCCTTTTTTAATAGTGAAAGCCATTTCTATACCTACCACTGTACATTAATGTTTTAGTATCTGTTTTGATGGGCTTTATTTAAGGGTGGTGATCTTTTTTTTTTTTTTTAAAGAATATCCTGAAGGCGAGGCTAGAAAATAGAAAAGTAATTTAAATTTTATCAAGTTTTTGCATAACTGGTGTATCTCTGCTGTCTCAGAAAAGGACTGGGGAATCAGAGGTCAACTTGAAGAACCTCATTTATATGATAATTACCAGTAAGCAGTGGCCAGCGATTCATGATACAAATCATTTGTTCCTCTGGGACTTGTATGTTTACTGGGCAGGAAGTATGTGATTATGTCGTACTAATTAGTTTCTCGGTGACAGAAAGAATGTAGCACAATTGAGACTAAGTTTGTTAATTGTGTGCTGTTTAGTTTCTTTATTTACTTGTTATGGCAGAGTTTTTAATTTAATTTTTAATCCACAGTAAGTCTCTGGGTGAATACACACCTGTATGACTAGATACTAACTTCATATTATCACTTTCATAGTTTATAAGATGCTTTAATATGCTAATCTTATGTAATCCTAGCACCGGTCCTCCGAGGCACATATTATCATTGTCATAAAACTCCCTTTCCAGATGAACAAGCTGAAGGCAGAGAAGTTTGAGTAAGACTTGGTGATCCTACAACTAGAAATGCATCATATTACTGAGAATCCACATCTCCTGTAATTAATAATCATAAGGAATGATAATAAACAGCTAGAAATGATCATTGTTTAGCTGACTTTTTCTAATTTTCTAAAGGCTATGAAGAAAGGAGATAATAAGAAATTGTTATAGAAGGGATGGGGAATAAAATTACTGGTGAGAGTATAAATTTGAAGAGGTGATATTTTCACAACTAGAGGAGAGAGCTTCAGTGGACAAAAGCTGAATTTAAACACAATGGAATACTATATGCTATTTGTAGTTCAGCCAAAAAAACAGGAGAGGTCTGAGAAAAGGGAAAAGGTTAGAGCAGCAAAACAGAAACTGACAAAGACCAATAACAGCAAATATGAAAGGACAGAAGAAAGTGGAAGATAATGAGCAAATACAGTGCAAGAGAAATCTGTCATTAAACCAAGGCATGATGGGAAATTAAAATTAGATTAATAATAATCACTTTGTTTTTTAGTGATTTTTAAAAAAATGTTTAAGTCAAGAAATATCATTTAAAGGGTAGACAGAAAGTCATTATTATCTGAAAGAGAACAGAAAGAATGGATAGGAACCATTTCTATTTATAGCACAGTGTTCACTGCATTTGTCGCCAAGGCAAATGATTCCTGAATATGTGTGATGGAGCCTTTCTGACAAATAACACGGAAAGTTGTATTGCCTGAAGTATGAGAGAAATGCTAGCTAGCATGGAAACCAGAGGCCCTTAGGTATGGGTGACGTGGAAAGAATATTATCTCTGAGATGGCAGATTTTGCTATACTTATAAAAAGCCTTGGGCAAAATGTAGATTTTACAGGAACCCAAGTCTATCATTGTCGAGGTAAAGCATTCCACAATCTGATAGACAGAACGGTGCTGCCATAGAAGAGTAAAATTCACGAACACAAGGGGCATCGTTTGATTTAATGCCTTTTAAAATCCCCCATGATTTCCTGAGGAAATGTTTCCATATTTTCATAAATTCACAGTCAAAGAAGAATTTGGGGCCAAGGGTATGCTATATATTGTTCCCAGTTAAGTCTCCATTAAATAAGTTTTGATCATGTTTGGCTCTCAAGTGGTCCATCAAGAGAACATCAGAAATAACTAGTGTACTAGTTAGGGTTTTCCAGAGAAACAGAACCAGGAGGAGAGATCTGTTTTAAGGAACTGGCTCAGGTGATTATGAAGTCCATCAAGTCCAAAATCTGCTGGAAGAGCTGGAAGGTTGGAGGCGCAAACTAAGTCTGAAGGCCATCTACTGGCAAGTTGGTTGGATGAGGCCCATCCATATTGGGACTTTTATTCGAAGTCCACAGACTTAAATGTAAATCTCATCCACAAACCCCATTCCAGAACCATCGAGAATAATGTTTTACCAAATAGCTGGGCTACATATTGCAGCCACATTGACACATGAAATTAACCATCACAGCTAGCCTGGTGAGATTTTATGTTCATTGACTTTTATACTGTATGAATTCTCTTATTCAAACTCTTCAAGGGGTGTGTGTGTCTGTGTGTGTGTGTGTCTGTGTGTGTCTGTGTGTATGATCACTTCATCCTCAAAGGAAAGGAAAACGTCATTGGCTGACTGGAGAAATCACACTAGAATTCAACTCTTTATTGGTGTGGATGGGAAACCCAAGAATAAATGTATAAAGCTGGACATAACTTTTGACAACAGGTTCCAATAGCTTTGGATGATGGTATCTGTGGAAACTACTATATGAACATGTAAGCACAGAGATGAGTGTTTCTATTTTAAGGGAACAATCTTTGGATGTGCTTAATAATGGAGAGATATAAAATTTACAAGATGTTCCAAAGAATAGGACTTGAGTCTTCAAAAAGAAAAGACACTACTACATTTGGTTTATGGAATAACAATAATAATAATGGCTAACATTGTAACAAGTCCTTAAAATGCATGATTTTTATGGAATCCTCAGAAGCAGTCATCTGAGTCTCCAAGTGAGGAGACTAAAGCACAGAATGGCTAAGTAATCTGCCCAAAGTCAAGAAGTCAGCAGATGCTAGGAAGTCCTTGTGCAAAGAAGGACGTTGATGGTCATGTAGGTTGCTCTTCAACCCAGTGTCCAGTTCTTCCTGACAGCAGTGTTGGCAAAGGGCAATCCTGCTGCCACCCATTATTTCCAGACACAGATTACTGCCTGTTTATCATTTTTGCAAATCAAAGAAGGATTCTGGTGAGATGTCCATTTATGAGCAGTGACCTACAGTTCATTCTAAGCCCCGCAACTACCATTGAGCCCTCCGTGCTGCCTGGCCATCATTTCACTCATCTCTGGCTGGCAGCTCTCTCTGTTCCCATGATGGATATTTGGAACCTTCGCCTGTCTCCTCAATACCCTTCCCATCCCTGGTCACTCAAGGAGAGTGACCTTACTGAGCCTTACTGAAAATGTAGAGGTTGGTGGATATGCATTCCTATAACTTACCTCCTCTCCGTCCAAAAGGCAGCCCCATCTTCACCCATCCTAATCCCTTCCTTCCATCCTAGAGCCTTTACTTCAAGCTGATCACTTCAGAATGGTCCATGAGGAAGTTCAGTACTTCGTGTAGAGGAGGGCAAGGGGAGTCTTAGTGAATACTTTCTATTCAAGCTAAATCTTGAACTTTCCCATATGAGCTTTTGAAACTTTGCCCACTTGAGTTTTTAATTTCCTAACTCAGGGCTGCTTAATCCTATTTTTTACTCACCCATCAGATTTAATGCACAGATTTTTGTTTTTGCTTCTTTTTTTTTGATAGTTTTTGCTTCTCTCTCAACCATAGTGATGACTTGCCTTCCTGAAATTCTTCCTTGAAATATTTAGAACGGACAGTTGGCTACATCATCATCATCATCATCATCATCATCATCATAGCTAAAGGCTTCCTGAGTGTTTTACCATATGGCTGGTACTATTTTAAATGCTTTCCAGGGACCTCCTCATAGAAAGATACTTAACTTGTAGCACTAATTCCTTTGAGAACCTAAATCCTTTTCCCAGAAAAATCTGTACTCACGTATCTTCTGTTTTACTGTCTATTACTGTGGAAGAAATCACCCCCAAACAACAGTTTTTGTTTTTTAAAAATTTCTCATGATTGAGTGCGTTGGTAGGTGATTCTTCTGATTCATTTGGTGTCAGCTGGGACACTGGTGCAGCCAGGAATTCCAAAATGGTCTCATTCATGTGGCTGGAAGTTGGTGGTAGCTGCTAGAGGCTTCTGGTCATTTGCTTCAGTTGCCTTCCTCATGGGCCCCTCCATGTGGCTGCTTGGACTTCCAATGGTCTGGTGGTCTCAGAGTCACAGGAAGTTTTACAGGTGGCTGGCTTTTCTCAAGCCTTAAAATCTCAAGACCAGATCTCAAAACTGACACTTCCTCCCAATTCTGTTAGTTCAAGTAGATCGCAAAGCTTTCCCGAGTTCACAGGAGGAAGTTGCACAAGTTCATGAATACAGGGAGGCACGATTCAGTACACTCACTAAAGATCCTGCCTACTTTGTGCACGCATGATTTTGTACAATAATTTCAAGAGGTATGTACACCTCACAGATCCTTTTAAGGATCCCAAGGAATGGATAGGTTTCAGGTGAAGAACTCATGACCTAGGATCAAGCAAGGGAAGCCTTTTACCCAACAGTCTAGTGTAGAGTTGTGGGAGATGAGCCTCAGCCTGAAAGGAATTGCACCTGCACAGTCCATGGCATGTTCTAAGGATAGTTAGAAATCAATGTCTTTTGGACTCTATGGGAGAGGGTGAGGGCGGGATGATAGGGGAGAATGGCATTAAGGCATGTAACTTATCATATGTGAAATGAATTGCCAGCCCAAGTTCGATGCATGACACAGGGTGCTCGGGGCTGGTGCACTGGGATGACCCAGAGGGATGGAATCGGGAGGGAGGGAGGTAGGAGGTGGGGTTCTGGAAGGGGAATACATGTATACCCATGGAGGATTCATGGCAGTGTATGGCAAAACCAACACAGTATTGTAAAGTAAAAAGTCTTTATTGAATTTGTTACAATAAAAAAAAAGAAAAAACCACACAAAATAACAGAAGTGAAAATAAACAATCCACCCAATAAAGTTAGTTAATTCTAAAAACATAAAAAATAAAAAAAATAAAAGACTTGGAACTAAGATTGAAATCAGATTATGGAATATTTGGAAAGGCAGCCTGTGGAGCTTGAACTTCATTCCATGGGCACTGGGGAGGCTATTGCAAGTGTTTTAAAATATATATAGCAGCACAAATGTCAGAGTAATTCAGGAGAATTACACGAATTAAGAAATAAGGAGAATGGTGCAGAGGAAATTATGTTAAAGAGCTTTCAGAGGTGATGGGGTTTTGACTCAGAAGTAAGCTTTAAAGTCAGGACTGACAAAATCATCCTCATAAAGAATGGAGTCATAAAAATTTACTGTAGTAAAAGGTTTTGTAAAAGGTGCATGATGTAGCAAATATATGACAATATAGAAAGCATTATATATCTAGTATCATTTTGTGCGTTTAGATTAACAAAGAGTTCCCTCAGCTTTATGGTTTCAATTGACATGAAGAAAAAAAATCAAGAAGGGAATTTTTGAAATTGCTTTCTGCCTAGAGTTAATAGAGTTTCTAGTGTGGCTGTAAAGGAGTCTAAGACTAAGATAGTCTAATTTTGATGCCTAAGAACAAAGACAAAGCCTGTGGGATCAAAGCAAACCTTGACTGTTAGTGGGTTACTTCTCACTAAAGGAGAATACTAAACATATAGCAAATCCCAAAGGTCAGAAAAGCATCAGTAGTAGTCCATTTACTGTTTGTCAGCCCACAGAATTGAGTAGAAGACCTCCCCACTTTGGGCCCGAAAATGATACCTGCAGTAGTGTTTAAAGGGTATATGCAAGAAGTTAGGTGGAAGGACATAAAAGCTCACGTTTATTTCAGGGGTAGATTTCTCTCATAGACTTGAATCTGCTGTTTGCTTTCTGAAACCACCTCCATTGGCCTTTATCATCAAGCTCTTGAGTCTATTGGTACCTAAAAGTGGCTCTACTAGGTGAGAAGATGGATCGGTGCTGAGCTGTCTACATTTTCACTGCAACTTTCTAAGGCCTGCTGCTGCTGCTGCTGCTGCTAAGTTGCGTCAGTCATGTCCAACTCTGTGCGACTCCATAGATGGCAGCCTACCAGTCTCCCCTGTCCCTGGGATTCTCCAGGCAATAACACTGGAGTGGGTTGCCATTTCCTTCTCCAATGCATGAAAATGAAAAGTGAAAGTGAAGTCACTCCATCGTGTCCAACTTTTAGTGACCCCATGGACTGCAGCCCACCAGGTTCCTCTGTCCATGGGATTTTCCAGGCAAGAGTACTAGAGTGGGTTGTCAGTGCCTTCTCCATTCTAAGGTTTACTGATCACTATTTAAAGGCTTGGACAGGATGGCACTGAGAGTGCCATCCAGGGGTATGGAGCTGGTCAAAGTCAATGAGGCCACAGAGGTTTCTCAGTACTGGCAGTTCTCAGACTTAAAAAGAATGCTTCTGTCTCACCCCAGACATTTTCATTTACTTGGTCTTGGATAGAGCCTTGAAATGGGGTATATTGTATGAATGTGTGTTGGTGGTCTTCCTTTTTCTTTTTCTCTTTTTTAAAACTTTATTGAGGAATACCTGATGTAATGATTTTATATAAATTATATATATAGACATCATAGAATGATTACCAAGATCAAGATAACTGAAAATTTGTGTCCTTTGACCTGCGTCACTGGAATGGGTGATTCTAATGGGCAGCCATATTTAGAAACCACTACTTTATACTCTGCTTCTTACTATGGGGCACTTTTGAGCTAACTTAACCTGCCATGGTTCCTGATTTTGTAAGTATTAAAGTTATTTGGGACCGATTATTCTCAGGCACTTATTAGGAGATGGAAGATGGCAAAAGTAATTCCTGTATCTATAGTATCATAAGTTATTGGCTCAGAAAATTCAGAGAATACTGGAATCAGGACTTAGACGGTTTTTAGCTTTCTACTTTCCTAGCAGTTAGGTCTCCATGGTGAAAGCCAGGCAAAAACCAGCATGGGAAATACTCTTGATCTGCAAATGAAAGAAAAAGAAAAAAACATGGCTGTTGGATTTTTCACTTACTGCATCCTAGTGCTAGTGGGCTATATGTGTTTTCCCCTTGTACTCGATTCAGGGTATTCCAGCCTCCCTTCTCAGCAGCCCAGTGTCGTGACTTCTGGATTTCCATCATCTCCTTAGCCATTTGTAATTGTCACTTCCTTGTTGAAAGGCATGGCTTCTGGCCCTTAATATGCTCATTGTACTTTTAAAGTCTAATTCCATTTTGGCTGTTCTGCACTAAGTATGGCCTTTCATTTCTCAGCTCTGTGTTTTCAATGC
Organism: Antilocapra americana; assembly: GCA_007570785.1. Taxonomy (NCBI): domain Eukaryota; kingdom Metazoa; phylum Chordata; class Mammalia; order Artiodactyla; family Antilocapridae; genus Antilocapra; species Antilocapra americana. The sequence goes on along the minus strand of ML663562.1, from coordinate 35,408,236 downwards.
CATTCTCACCAGCTACCATTTTACTCAACCAGTCTCTCTCTCTCTCTCTCTCTCAGTCCTGCTCCAACCAGTACCCTCCTCCCCAGTTTTAATACTATTTCATCTCTCTTATTCTCACTTTCAACAACCAAAATGTAGTCTCTCAGGCAAAAGTCACATTCAGTAACTTCAGGTTTCCATTTGCTATATTGGAACACACTTTCTTTTTTCTCACTTCACCAGCAATAGCCTTTGTGCTGACATAGCAAGAGCTTTGTTCTCAGGATACCAAGAGCTACAAATAAATGTGTGTATGTGCACGTGTATACATAGCAAGATAGGGAACGAGAGAGGGTCGAAAAGCTGAAAGATGGACGAAGATAATGGTCTATGCTGGGCTTGAAAACTAGTTGGACAATATGTCTTGAGTTGAAAACTTTTCTCATTGAAGTGCCCTCTTGGGGATGGAATCTATTCAAATTGATCTTTTCTATGAGTCGGCAGATCATTTTAGAAACGTTTCTGTAAAGATGTGCTGTTTTCATGCTTAGGGAAGCACACTGCGTGCTGAGTGAGACCAAAGGAAATGCCAAATTAATTCATTATTTCCCTGGCAATGTTCTTTTCCCAGGAAAGGGCAGCTTTAATAAGGCAGGTGGCTGTGTGTGCCCTGGCGTGCCTGCCTCTGTAGGAAGCTTGGTAATCTTCTCCCCGGAAAACTCAGCTCCTGTGTTTGCTGTTTGAGGCTCTTGAATGTACTGTTAGTTTACAATCCCACTCCTGGACATATTCTATAAACAGTGGAGGCAGAACGACAATGGAAATTATGGCAGAGAAGGCTTGAGTTAAGCCTTTCAGAATGGCTGATGTTGTGCGTGGCTGTGGGTCTGTTTTCAGCACCCTGCCTGAAAGAGTGAATGGCCGCGGTTCCCTGTGGAACACAGGCAATGGTGGGGCCACTTCAGACCATCAGCACAACAATGTTATCAAGCAGCTGAATTCCTGCTTCTGTCAGTAAGCCATCATTATTCCTCAGGAGCCAGCTGCAGGAGAGGGCCACTGCAACAAACACAGTCTTCTGTTGCATTTTAATATGCGCCAATCAGCTTAACGCTGGCCCTAGCATCTGTTTCAGGTACTGCTTTTCCACAGCAGATGCCCCCGTGCTGCCTTCAGCCGGGGCTCCCCAAGGTGTCTGAGAGAGCAGAGAGGCGCCACAAGAGGTCACCTCCAAAGAAAGAGAAAGGAACTAAATCCGTGGGTGGTTTGAGCGCTTTGCGATCCAGTTCTGTGATCTGTTCCCAAGTCCTATCCGCATCGGTGGCTGAGCAGCCTGTACCTGTGCTCACAGCTCCGAGGCTGAGACATCTCCCCGAGTCATGGTGCGCATCTGCTGTCAGGGTGCACCAGAGAGTCTGTTGATCTCTGGGGGCTTGTAGGTCCCGTGGGGATTTGGTTTAGTTCTTTAGGGAGGGGTGTAAAATGTAGGTGTGATGCTTGTTTTCATTTGACATTTCAGGCTTGGGTGTGGAGGCCTCCAGAGGTTATTTTCTTGAGCATCCATGCCTCAATTCTAGATGACTGCTGTGGTGGCTGGACTGTCATTTCTGGGTCACAGAAACCTGTCCTCCTGGAAGAACAGACAGCTGAGACAGTGATCATCTGTCTAACCATGTTTGTCCTGTGGGGCGATGGGGAGGAATTTTGTTATAATATCTGAGCCCGATAATCACTACACTTCAAAAAGTCTGAGTGTGAACTTCAAGGCCGAAAGAAACACATATCCTTTGATAAACTCAGGAATCATCAGCTATTGACACTTCTGGACTTCTTTATAAAAAAATGTTCACCTTGAATTTCCTAAATAAGTTAAACCTCCTTGGAAGTGTTGTAGGTAGTCTTAGGTTAAATGTTTTCATAGCTTTTGCTCACTTAGTATATTCCATTGGCCCAGGGTTCCCAAATGCTGCAATGAACTACCAGGAAAAGAGAAAAATATGCACAATGTGATGCATATTTTCTTAAAGATGGATTTATTGAAATTAAAGTTCTGTTTTGTTTTGAGATTATGGCTCTACTACTTCTAGTTGAATTGCCCTTTCCTTATGAAATGACAGTGAAACACATTGTTGTTTGTGGTTTTTTACATCCTGACTTGGCAAAATGAAGCTTAATGTCTATGATAATATACTTAATCCATCTATTCACCCAGCTACTTCTTTCCCCTTGGTTCTTGAAATCCAGAAATCTAGGAACTGCTGTTTCACCAAATAAATCATAAATTCTTAGGAGAAAGATTCAAAATGTCTGTGGGTTCTCCCAGCTGCCAAATAATAACAAACCAGACTATAACAAAGAGCCAATTATGTAGTGATGTGAGATGTCAACCTGTAAAAGAAGCCACAATTTTTTTCTAATTAGCAATTCTCTACTCCCTAGCTTTTCGAACCCTTCAGTTTTCTCTCCCATTGAGTATCTAGTCAGAGATGTTTACCAATTAATGTACATCAACTGTAATTCATGTACTTAGTCATGAAATGTTCACCTCTGTGTTAAGCTATATAGTCTTAGCACCTTTAAAAATGTGTGGCCTTTGTCAGAGACATCTGACACACTCTCTTTTTTTTTCTTTTTCTTTCTTTTAGCTGCACTGGGTCTTCCTTGCTGTGTGTGGGTTTTTTTTTTTCTAGTTGCAGCGAGTAGGGACTACTCTCTACTTGTGGTGCACGGGCTTCTCTTTGTGGTAGGCATAAGAAAAAAAATTATGTATTTTTAATTGAAGAATTGCTTTACAATATTGGTTTCATTTCTGCCATACATCAACATGAATTAGCCATAGGTACATGTATATCTCCTCCCTCTTGAACCTTCCTCCCACACCCCACCCTTTCCCACCCCTCTAGGTTGTTACAGAGCCCTGGGTTGAGTTCCCTTGAGTCATACAGCAAATTTCCATCGAGTATCTATTTCACATGTGGTACTGTATATGCTTTCATGCTCCTCTCTGCATTCATCTCACCTGGTGGCTTCTCTTGTTTTTGGATCGTGGGCATGGGCTTCAGTAGCTGCAATACACAGGCTTAACTGCTCTGAGTCATGTGGGATCTTCCCCAACTAGGGATTGAACCTGTGTCCCCTGCATTGGCAGGCAGATTCTTAGCCACTGTACCACCAGGGAAGTTCCTGACATAGATTCTTTTAAAGTAAACAAGTTCCCAGCCTCTTCTAAATTTTACTTTTTGAACACTGGGATCAGGGTTTCAAACAAAGTTATGATGTAAATGCTTAATGATAGTTGCCTATACTTTCAAGCTTCTACCAGATGTTATATAAGACATTCTCAATCTCTCCAGCATGCTTGCATGAGCTTCCATGTTG
>ML663562.1:34733967-34747618 GCA_007570785.1 Antilocapra americana | reverse complement strand
ACTCCGCACGCCCTTTGTTCTGTGCCACCCGGCCAGCCGCCTCTCTGCCGACTCCACACCTCTCCTTGTTCTGCGTGGGCCTGGCAGGGGGGCTCTTCCTGGGGAAGGCTACTTCTCAGTCTATCTCTGGTTAGCCCCCTGGGTTGGGTCGCGCAGGCTGCTCCGTTCCCTGAGCGCGCGGCCCGCCCCTCCCTGAGCAGTCCGCTTTGGCTAGTGGGGGGGTGGGGCGTCCGCCGCCGCCGCTTCCCTGTGCCTTCCAGCCAGAGACGTAGCTTGCAGGGCTTAATTATTAATCTGCTTTTACTCCCAGCTATCTTGCTCTCCAAGATTCACCGCAAATCCGCCCGAGAGAATGCTCCCTGGTATTCGGAAACCTTTCTCCTCTTTTTTTTTTTTTCCTCTTTATTCCAGACTCCCCTTCCGGGACGGATCCCCGCCCCCAACTCTGTCTCTCCCTTTACTTTTTTCTCTCTCTTTTTTCTTTTGTCCTACCTCCTCTCGTCAGCAATGGGCCGTCCCTTCAGATGCCCGATGTCCTCTGCCAGCATTTAGATCCTGTTTTATGGAGTTTGCGCGGTCTTTAAAAGTTCTTTTGGTGTATTCATTGGGGAGAGAGTGGTTTCCCCGTCCTATTCCTCCGCCATCTTAGTTCCCCTCCCCCAGAGTGATGATTTTAAACATGGGCATTTCAAATCATTCATGCAAAAGCGAACTGTGGTGGGGGAAGGGAGAAAAATTCCTAAGCTCTCTGCTTGCCTTAAAACATATATGAAAGCTAGACAACAGGACTAGAAGAATGTGTTTTATGATTAACACAGTATCAAAATGACAGCTCTGGATCAAGTCCGAACACTATATACAAATAACGAATATATGTTTAGATTTCTTAAGTAATTCATTCCTTTTGTCATCAATGAAAAAGCTCTGTGCAATGGGTTAAGCAAAGTGCTAGGGGTGGGGAACAAGGATGACCTTCAAGTGAGATCAGTCTGGTGGGAGAACAAACGGCTGTTTGGGACATACACATGCTAAAAAATCATTCATTGTTTATCCGAATTTCAGGTTTAAGTGTCCTGGATTTTATCTATTATAGCTTATAAATCCCAGAGAAGGTAAAGGGAGTACTTCAACAAACATAAGTGAAAAGTGTGATCTGAGTGCTAAAGAAGTATATAAGAAGATATTGGTAACCCAGACTTGGGAACCAGGATCTGAAAGGTGGATAGGAATTAATCAGGAAAAGAGAAAGAGGAAACGGATTTCAAGAGAAGATGCAAGTTCTTCTAAGTTCACAGGGAGTCCAAGAGACTGACACCTGTCACTGTTTTTCAAAATGACAGGGCACAGTGTGACAAGGCAGGGGAGATGAGCAGATGCCAAACCATGGGGACCCCACAAAAGCATTTGTGCACTTTGAGGACAGTGGAAAGCTGTAAAGATTTCTAGGCAGAGGCATTATAAAATCAGATATATGATTCTGGGTGGATGGTGGAAAATAGATTGACAGCTGGCAAGATGGGAAGCAAGGAAACCACTTAAATAAGTTACCTAAGGAACGCTGGTGACTTGAACTAAAATCCTAGCCATGGGGATGTAAGAAGTTGGTAAATTAGAAAGACACTTGTCATAGAAATAGGATAGGAGATAGGCACAAGAAGCTTTGGTGATCAACTGGATGTGGAGCTGTTGAAAAGGAAGGAATGAATTATAATAAAAAATGACATGAAGTGAGCACTTACTATAAATCACTCACTATGCTGACTGTCACGTACATATATGTTCAACTCTAACAAGTCTGTAAAATAGGTACTATTTTTCATGTTTTATAAATGAGAAAAAAATGAGACTTAGAGAAAAACAAGTAATTAGCCTGTAAAGCAGTAAGGACGATGACCAGGTTTGGAGCTTGGGCTGAGTGCTAAACAATGGTACCACTGAATGATATTAGGAACACAGGAGGCACACACATTTGTGGGAAAGATGCTGAGCTGCCTTTTAGAGTTATTGAGTCTTAGGTGCCTGGGAATGATGTCTGAAGGAAACTTGGTAGATGGATTTAGAGTTCAACCAAAGGATTGGACCAGAATAGAGACTGTGGAGTCAGCAGGGTAACAATCAAAACGGAAAGTTTAGATAAAATGAGAGTATAGGTAACTATAAGAGTAGAAATAAGATGACCTAGAGAAGAGAATGAGACCAGAAAGGGATCTAGTGGAGATCAAGGGTCCAGTGTGACCAGGGTAGCAAAAAGACCAGGACACTGTGTCAAAGAAAAGAGGACATTCTAAGATGTAGGAAGTATCAGCCCTGTGATATGAGCTATGCAAGATGTGATTCTGTACACATTCTGTGTACACAGAAAAGAAGTTTCAAAGCGTGTTCATTGAAATAAAAGGAGTTAAATTAGTACATTTAGGGTATATATTGGTATACAAGGAGAGAGGGATACAGCAGGAGAAAGAGGAGGCTGGGAGTGTAAACTGCTGCGTATTCCTGCTGGCCCAGTGACCAGACAGGAGTAAAGTCAATTTCAGTAAAGATTCTAGTAAAGACTTTACTTCAGTAAATTCTCCAGGCCAGAATACTGGAGTGGGTAGCCTTTCCCTTTTCCAGGGCATCTTCTCAATCCAGGAATCGAACCAGGGTCTCCTGCATTGCAGGTGGATTCTTTACCAACTGAGCTATCAGGGAAGCTAATTCAATAAAGACTAAACTGTATATTTTAATACATTTCAGTAAATACCAATCCCACTCCTGGTTGAAAGCCATGGGGAAGGGATTCTCCCACGCCATGCTGGTGGTATTACTATGAAAAACAAATGTGGAGGTGGAGCTATATTCAACCAAGCAGGTTCTACCCAAAGGAAAAGTCTGGAGAGGTACTGGGGGTGGGGCAGGGGGAGGAGTTTAAAGAGGTTTTGGTTTACAGTGAATTCAAGTGACCGGCAGAAGGAAACTCAAATTTTTCAGGGAAGAAGTTAGATTCAGCCCAGAATAACAGTGATTTGAAATGCCATGGTCTGTAAAAGATGCTAAAATGGGAGAGGGGGGAGAAAAAGTGCCCTAAGTTCTATGAAATAAGAATTATTTCATGTTTCTAGAAGTTGGCCCAAAGGAACTATGGATTCCCCTGTGACCCAGGAGACTGAGTTAGGATCAGAACTTAGATGGGTTACCCTGGGATCACAGCTTAGTTTGCTCTTACCGTCCTAAAGTGAAAAAAGTGAAAGTCAGGTCTAACTCTTTGCAAGTTCATGGACTGCAGCTGCCAGGCTCCTCTGCCCATGGAATTCTCCAGGCAAGAATACTGGAATGGGTTGCCATTACCTTCTCCAGGGGGTCTTCCCAATCCAGGGATTGAACCCAGGTCTCCTGCATTGCAGACAGATTATTTTACCATCTCAGCTCCCAAGGAAGCCCTCTTACTGCCTTACTTTCATCCAAAGCACTGGGTCTGCCCAGAGGAGGTCCTCAAAGAAGAAAAGGGAGTTGGATCAGGTTTGGAGCCAATGATCAGTGTGATGGAGGCTTTGGGCCATAATTGTTCGAGTCCAGCAGAATTCTCAAAGCAGATGGCAAGCTGTGTTACTAGGCTCACTGCAGAGACTAGATCCCACTCTTCTTCCAAGTCAATAAAATAAGGACTAAAGTAGTCCAGTGGGCTTAGCAACTGCATCGCTGCTCCTCTTTCCAAAAACAATTCTGATGGAGTCAAGGAGAAGAAAAATTGTATTGAGATGAAGTTGGAAAGGAGGTGAATAAACAGGCAGTATGTGAAAATGATGCTTGTGATAAGCTCAGTTCTAAATGAGAGGATAATGTAATCTTCAAACATGGTGTCTGTCCATTTTATCTATTACAGAAGGTCAAAATAATACATTCCTGGAAAACTTTTAAGGGGTTTTACTGGTGAGGAAGGGTTTCTCTGGTGACTCAGATGGTAAAGAATCAGCCAAGAATGCAGGAGACTAAGGACAGAGGAACCTGGCAGGGTACAGTCCATGGGGTCACAAAGAGTCAGACAGGACTGAGTGACTAACAATTTCACTTTCACTTTTCTAGTGAGAGAACCTCGTTTAAAACTAGTAGTCATATTGAATCAAAAGCTCTTGAAACAAAGGATTTCTTCATGAACATGCTTCCAGATTTGTTAAATTAGACCACTGAAGAGGCATAATAAATTCTTTCATGTTAAATGACTTTTGTCTTTCTGATCCAGTGTGAATGAATGTTTAAATTAATCCAACTTGCTTTACTCCAATGACTAATGTACATTTATATCTTTCTCTGATGCATTCTAGTTGACAATATCTATGTATTCAAAGTGCTCTTCTTCAAAAATTTCCTGCAACCAGATTATCAGCTGTCCATGGCCTCCTCGACCCTCACAGCATTATTCTATGGCCTCCTCGACCCTCACATCATTATTCTAAGCTAGTGAGGTCTGGCTGCCTATGTAATAATTATGCTTAGAGATATATGAAATTGCTCTTAAAGTTCTGTTCATGACTTCCAAACTTGAAGAGTAAAATGTAAAATAGCATTGTCCTTGCTATGGAGGCTGTCCAGAGAACGATCCAAATTTCTTCCTCTTGGTAGAGAAGTAAAGTCATTCAGACATAGTTAATAGTCTAGTGATTCAGACTCTTTTGCTTAGAAGATATATATTATCCTGGTTTCATTACTCTAGCCAAAGAGATGTTTTGATGTATTCTCTTTTTGCAACTTATCTCCCTAAATGAAATGGAGCTGGTGGGGCCAAAGATGTCTTTATTCCCTGAGGGTCAGTGAGAGGTCAGAGCTTTGAATCAGAGGATCAGCAAGAGGTCAGAGCTTCATTTAGGGGTGGGAATGCTGTGACCTGGATCTTGCTGGACCACCTGATACACCAAAGTTAACAACTCATGACTTCTATAAGAACAGCAGGCAACTAAAGATGGGAACATGGCAGCAGTCAAATCTTCATCCAAGTAGAATTATTTGCATCATATCCAATGTCATCTATGTCCTTCCTGAAAAAAAGCATCCAGGTTGTAAGAACCAGTATAATTTTTAAGCCAAAAACAAGAGAGAGGGATGAGCCAATGCATGCCAAGGCTATATTCTTCTTTTGGTCTATAGCCTTCAAGTCAATAAAGTTATTTTCTTTTTGCTAAATATTGTATGTTTACGAATGCTGAATTTGAAACAGGCAGCTAGATTATTCCAACTAGCATAGAAGATAACTTGCAAAAATGGAACAAATACTACAGAGTTTCATTTGTCTGACTGGTAGGCCCCAATATTTAAATGTTATGGTGCTGGAGAAGACTCCTGAATCTGAGGAGATCAAACCAGTCAATCCTAAAGGAAATCAACCCTGAATATTCACTGGAAGGGCTGATATTGAAGCTGAAACTCCAATAGTTTGCCCACCTAATGCAAAGAGCCGACTCATTGGAAAAGACCCTGATGCTGGGAAGGATTGAAGGCAGGAGGAGAAGGGGATGACAGAGGATGAGATGGTTAGATGTCATCACCAATTCAATGGACATGAGTCTGAGCAACCTCTGAAGATGGTGAAGGACAGGGAAGCCTGGCAAGCTGCAGTCTATGGGGTCACAAAGAGTCAGACACAACTTAGCAACTGAAAAACAAGAGTACATTACTCAGTTTCCTATCACCGCTATAACACATTTTTATTGTCTTAAAATGACAGAAATTTCTTATCTCAGAATAATAAATAAATTTATTATTATTATTATTATCATTATAAATAAATTTATTATTCTGAGGGTCAAAAGCTCTAAATTAGTATCACTGGGGCAAAATCAAGGTGTCAGCAGGACCACACTCCCTCCAGGAGGTCTTGGGGAAATTTTATTCCTTGCCCCTTCCAGCTTCCGGTTGCTGCTGGCATTCCTTAGCTTGTGGCTATCTCACTCCAATATTCAAGGCCAGACTCTTGAAATCCTTCGGCTTCGGCTCCACATCAGCTTATTCTCAGAGTGTGTCAGTACATATCCATTCATATAAGGATACTTGTTACTGCATTTAGGGCCTAACAGGAGATGCAAGAGACATGGGTTCAATCCCTGGGTTGGGACGATCCCCTGGAGCAGGGCATGGCAACCCACTGTGTTTTTCTTGCCCAGAGAATCCTATGGAATGAGGAGCCTGGTGGGCTACAGTCCATAGGGTCACAAAAAGTCAGACACAACTAAATGGACTTAGCATGCACACACATGAAAGAATAATCCATTATATCAACCTGTTTCAAGATCTTAACTTAATCACATACATAAAGACCCTTTTTGAGTCCAACAAGGTAAAATTCACAGGCACTAGGAACTACGATGCAGAGATATTTTGAAGGCCCATTTTTCAGTGTACCACACTCACTGCTTACCTATCATTTAAAACAAAGTCACATAGATAGAGGCAGAGATCCAATCTGAAAGCAAGTGACAAATTATCAGATAACTCTTCTTAAAATTTTGTTATATTCAGTTATCAGGAAAATTCACTTAGAGAAACTCTTTATTCATACAATGCTAGATGAATAAGATGCCTAGGAAAACAAAACAGAAAGCTTCTTAGGAGCACGATTGTACATCATGCCAAGGAAGAGCTTAGTATGGAAATGAGAGTTAAAACAGAGACCCTGAATCTCTCTGCATCCTACAGTCAGTTTTGGTCAACTGAAGCAGGTGTGTGAGAACAGGAGAAAGAATGGAGTTGTCCACCCTTGGAGTTCAGTATATCCTTAAAATCCTTATAGAAACTCTGTGTCAAAGTAAAAGCCATTTGCTTCTGTATTGGAAGAGGACATGCATCCCTAGAGTAATAAAATTCAATTCAATTCAATCCTGGGCCCAAGGGGGTATATAGAATTGGATTCAGAGTTAAACCATTCAGAATTTAAATACATCAAATTCCTAATACCTCACTCATGTTGGTGAGTCATCCAACATGTGGTGGAAGAGATTAGGGTGGAGACAGATCAAGAGTGAAAACAAGAGCTGAGAGGCTGCAACTCCGGAAGAGCCCAAGGCAACCCTGAACCTCAAAAACGGCGAGGAGGAGGAAGGTGCCGGTGAAGTCTTCCAGAGGAAACCTTTGTTTCTTGTTTCCACATTTCATTCCCACTATTTTCTCTCTTCCATTATAAATAATTTCTAGCCCTATAATAAATGTAATATTCTGAATGAGTATAAGAGGTATTCTGGGATTTTAGACCAGAAATCACCCAACAGACCAGAGGCATATGCACCCCCGTGCTACACACACGCACACACACACACAGAGTCATCCTCACCAGAAGACTGTGTGAAGACACTCTTGCGTTGTGCAGAGGGTAAAGTGAATCATGAAGCTAAATTGTGCCGACAGTTTCTAATCCTAGCTCACCAGGGATTTAAATTGTACAATAAGGAAATGACTTGTTGGATAACTTCCAGAGTTTGTCTTAAAATTTAATTGCAGCCTACCTAACACTTTTATAAAACATATACATTTTACTTACGTTTCTTAGTCAAAATATTCCTCTAACCTTTTTTCTAAGTAAGTGACAAAAGTGTTCTAGTTGTAATTAATGGAGTACAAAAATATTGGGGAAACATGCCTAAAGGCTTAAACTATAATTCTATTACTAATATATTCCCTTGGCTTGCTTTTTGAACTCCGCTGCCTCCTGCCTTGCAGCTGTGTTTAATGAGTGGAGAGATTATTCAGATGAGCCCACAGCAGAGCATTATTTCTGAGGCGCTCGCCATCTTGAACAGACAGCCTCTCATGATCAGGCAGTCGGAGCAGACCATCCATCCTGCTTTGGTTACCTGGCCATGTATGTGGTAATATAACTCCGCAGACATCCGATTACATCCCTAGATTTGGAGAGAAGCTACTAATGATCCTGTGACCAAACAAAAGGACAACAGAAACAGCCTTCAAGGTGAAAAATGAGAAGATACCTACACCAGCCTCTACCCCACTTCCGCTTTCAATTTGTCACTGCCTGTCAGTGATGGAGAACGTGAGTGTCTCATAATGAAAACATGCAGCGGTGCAAAATCGTCTCTTTTAAAAAGCAGTGTTTATAGACATACGGCCTTTGTCCCAACTAATACTGAAATGTAACCCTTTGCAAATGGGCAGGCCGATGTTTAATGATCTTTAGGATGTTAAAATGAGCTTCTACTCATGTAGGATTTAAAGTAAGAAAACTCTCTAGGGGAGAAACCCCTGAGATGGTTGCAAAGTTGCCAAGAAAATTTAATAAGAACTACATTTTGAATTGATAAGTATTCATTCCAATATGGCGGGATTAAGCAATAAGAATTCTTCCTGGGAATTTACAGAGAGATAAGCATCTCATGAATAAGTAAATTCTGAAACAGGAGGCTACAGGGTGTTTATTGATTTTGAAATCATTTGTTTGAGAAATTGCCCTTGAGGAAAAGACTATTATGGCTGATAATATAATAGTTATATTCAGAGACAACCCACTTCTTTGGCTGATGGCAGAATATAAAGATTACCCACCCAATACAAAATTTATAAGCAAAATTTAAATTGCAAAACCTGGGTTTTGCAATTATTATAAGCTTCCATTTCCTAATTTCTAGAAGTAAATTTTCAAATGCAATACAAAAGTCAAAAATAAGTAAAAGCTAAAAAACTGAAATCCTCAGTCTACTAAATACTTTTGCTACAACTGGAATTGGGGGACTTGGAGGGGGAGGGTCTCTCTCCAGGGACATCCTAAATTCCATATCCATTAATACCAATTTCTTACACTGTATCTACCTCTGCAGCTCAGGATAACTGGAATTGAAATTTGGAGGAAACTTTTGGATCACTTCAAAATTTTTAAAACAAAATATTACTTCAAAGTATCATTCTCATGAAAGAAAAAAAACAATCATTTTAACAATGGTTGGAAACATAAAGGGTTTCTCTGTAAATTCTGAATCAGAAAACTCTAATATACCAATATTTCCAATATACCAGTGTTTCCAATATAGAAAATACTCTGTGTTTTCTAACAGTCAAAACAATTGTTTTTTCCTTAACACTTCTCATGAAGAATGTCTCCCAGTTGCCACATTTCTTAACTGTCATCCAACATAAAGTAAGTTAACAGAATTCAATTTCGTTGACAATAATGACTCAGTTTCTATAAAAAAAAAATCACCATCGGTTCAGGTCATACCACCCTAAACATGCCCCATCTCCTCTATAACAATACCATCTTCCACAACCTGATGAATCACTTGGGTTTCACACAGGTAGGAAGATGCTTAGCCTCCTCTCCTTATCTCTAGTCACTGAGAAAGAATGAGCAACTCTCCCTCTCTCTGTCCTCTCAATTTCATCCCTTCCAGAACTTCAGTGCATCAGTTGTGCCCTCTTGTGTGTCTATCCTTACCTCTTCAACTGGCTATTTTTTCCCACTTAGTCTAGTAATGTACTCAAGTGATCTTACTTCATTAGAAATTAAGATCAACCTCTCTCAAGTTACCAATTCATCTTCCTCCACATTCTTAAGTAACTACATACTGGTCTCTACACGGTCACTTCACACACCACTTCATCCTTTGATACATTTTCTATCAACAAACTGAAATGTCTCTTAAACCTCACCCACATTCAACCACTTCAAGTTCTCTGCAACATTTAATGCTATAAGTTCACTCCCTTAATCCCTCTCTCTGGTTTCCATGACCCTGCATTCTCTTGAAAATTCCTGCTCCTGGCAAGTCTTCTTGCTGGATTCAGAGACTGAAATACCATGCTATCTTCTTCTCCTAAAGAAACACTATAAATTCTTCAAGGTCAACCTCAAACACCATATTGTCTATGGAATCTCCCCTGACTGTCTAAAAGGAATCATCCACACCTTGTACATACCTTTTTAAAGCTCTCATCACATGAAATGAAACTTCTGTTCATTAAGTCACCGAACATTATTGAGCATCTTCTTGGTGCAAGATACACTTCCAAGAACTTGGGACATCTCAATGAATAAAACCAAGGCCTCTGCCTTAAATAAGTTGCATTCCAGTGGGATGAAATAGTAGTCAACCATAAAAATGAATGAAATAGTACCATCTGCAGAGCCGTGGATAGACCTAGAGACTGTCATACAGAAGACTGTAAGTCAGAAAGAGAAAAACAAGTATCATTTATATGTGGGATAGAAAAACAGTGCAGATGAACTAATTTACAAAGCATAAAAAGAGACACAGATGTAGAGAACAAACTAGTGATTACCAAGGTGGGAAGAAGTGAGTGGAATGAACTGGGAAACTGGGACTAATATGAATACACTGCTAAGTATAAAATAGATGAAAACCAATGAGAACCTACTGTATAGCGCAGGGAACTCTACTCAATGCGCTGTGGTGACTTAAATGGGAAGGAAATCCAAAACAGAGGGGATATATGTATGGGTGATTCACTTGGCTGCATAGCAGAAACTAACACCATATTGTAATGCAACTATATTCCAATAAAATTTTTTTAAATGAGAAAAATTGCATTCCAGTGGGAATAATTGTTACATATAAAAATATTGTACATTACATAGCATATTAGAAAGTCATGTGCTCTACAAAAAACAAAAAAGTACATCATAGAAGGGGGATAAGGACTGTAATGGTGGATCAAGACAGCAGTTAGATGATAAAATGTGGTGTATATATGTCCCCTGCTGGATTGTGATCTTCTTGAAGGCAGAAATCATGCCTTATCCATTGTTGTATGTCCAGAGTTTAGCCCAGTGCTTTGTACATGGTGGATTATCATTTATTTATCTGTTCCTTCAATAATCATCTGTTGAGGAGTGACTGTCCCAGAGACGATGCTAGGCACCACGAACAATAATAACAGCAGTATTTGTTAACTGTTTATTCTGTACCAATGACTTCCATTTCATAGATGAAAAAGCAGAATATCAGGGAGGTTAAAAATAATCTTACTAGTCCAAGGTCACAATGCTAATGAGTGGCTGAGCCAGGGTTTGAACACAGCTAGTCAAAGTCTAAAGCCTAAAATTTTAGCCACATTACACCAGCTCTCTAGTTTCAGTTCTCAAGTATGCAAAACTAATAGATAGAACAAATATTAACAAAAAAGAGTAACCAACCATCCTCGTTTGCCCAGGACTATCCTAGTTTCAGTACTGGAAATCCGGCATTGCAGGAAATGCCTCAGTCTCAGGCAAATTGGAATTTGTTCGATCTAAATCTCTGTTCAAATTTTTTTTTTCAACTAGGCCTACTCTGACCTTCAAATCTGCCCTCCTGCACCACGCCTACACCCTGAACTACTTTTTTCCTATCATACTCACTATCTTATAACAAACGTATAATCTGCTTATTTGTTATGTTTAGCGTCTCTTGGCTGTCTATCAATTAGAGTATAAAGTAAGCACCCAGAACAATACCCAACACTCAAATAGTTCGTTTCTAGCACCCAAGAATGCAGATATGCAGATGATACCACTCTAGTGGCAGAAAGCAAAGAGGAACTTAAGAGCCTCTTAATGAGTATGAAAGAGGAGAGTAAAACAGCTGGCTTACACTCAACATTCAAACAACTAAGATCATGTCATCTGGTCCCATCAGTTCAGTTCAGCTGCTCAGTTGTGTTTGACTCTTTGCAACCCCCATGAATTGCACCAACTCCCAGAGTTTACCCAAACTCATGTCCATTGAGTCTGTGATGCCATCCAGCCATCTCATCCTATGTCATCCCCTTCTCCTCCTACCCCCAATCCTTCCCAGCATCAGGGTCTTTTCCAATGAGTCAACTCTTCACATGAGGTGGCCAAACTATTGGAGTTTAAGCTTCAACATTAGTCCTTCCAATGAACACCCAGGACTGATCTCCTTTAGGATGGACTGACTGGATCTCCTTGCAGTCCAAGGGACTCTCAAGAGTCTTCTCCAACACCACAGTTCAGAAGTATCAATTTTTCGGTGCTCAGCTTTCTTCACAGTCCAACTCTCACGTCCATACATGACTACTGGAGAAACCATAGCCTCGACTATACCGGCCTTTGTTGACAAACTAATGTCTCTGCTTTTTAATATGCTGTCTAGGTTGGTCATAACTTTCCTTCCAAGGAGTAAGCATCTTTTAATTTCATGGCTGCAATCACCATCTGCAGTGATTTTGGAGACCCAAAAAATAGTCTGACACTGTTTCCACTGTTTCCCCATCTATTTGCCATGAAGTGATTGGACCAGATGCCATGATCTTAGTTTTCTGAATGTTGAGCTTTAAGCCATCACTTCATGGCAAACAGAAGGGGGAACAATGGAAGCAGTGACAGATTTTCTCTTCTTGGGCTTCAAAATCACTGCAGATGGTGACTGCAGCCATGAAATTAGAAGATACTTGCTTCTTGAAAGGAAGGCTATGACAAACCTAAACAGCATATTAAAGAGCAAAGACATCACTTTGCCAACAAAAAGATATGATAAGGATCATATCGTCAAAGCTATAGATTTTCTAGTAGTCATGTATAGATGTGAGAGTTGGACCATAAGGAAGGCTGAATGCCAAAGAATTGATGCTTCCAAATTGTGGTGCTGGATAAGACTCTTAAGAGTCCCTTTGACATCAAGAAGATCAACTCAGTTACTCCTAAGGGAAATCAACCCTGAATACTTGCTAAAGCTGAAGATCCAGTACTTTGGCCACCTGATATGAACAGCCAACTCACTGGGAAAGACTGATGCTGGGAAAGATTGAAGGAAAAAGGAGAAGAAGGCAGTGGAGGATGAGATGGTTGAATGGCATCACTGATGCTATGGACATGAACTTGGATGAACTCCGGGAGATGGTGAGGAACAGGGAGGCCTGGCATACTGCAGTCCATGGAGTCATGAAGAGTTGGACACAGCTTAGTGACTGAAAAACAACAACAATTCAAGAATGAGTGACCCAGCATGGTAAGTGTCCTTAAGGAAATAAGCCTTTCATTTTATGGAGTCACCAAGAAGGGTCAAGAAACCCCTTCTGGAGAGGAACTATGGATAACTCAAAGCCTGAGTAGCAGTTTGATTAGTTGACCAGGAGGAACACAAGGGTATGGGAAAGATATTCTGAATAGAGTGAATGAAAACCACAAAAGCCTAACTGGCATGGTGCTGTAAGTATGTGTATATGGACTGTGGGGTGCTAAGAAGTTTGGTGTTGCTGGGATATAAGAAACAAGCTAATAAATGGCCAGAGATAAGGGTGATAATATAACCAGAAAATAGATAGGGGGTTTTGTTTATATTTAGGATAAAGTCCAAGCTTTCAACATACAAAGTCCTTTTTTTTTTTTTAATCCAAACCTCTAAGCTTCCTTTACTGCTTCATGAATCCTTCATTCCAGTCAAGCTGGACAATCTACTATTCTCTGTTCATACTCTAGATTGTCCTGCCTTTTATGTCTTTACAGAGAAATACCACTATTTAAAGGGGCTTCTCAGGTGGTGCTAATGGTGAAGAACCCACCTGCCAATGCAGGACTTAAGAGATGTGCGTTCAACCCCTGGGTCAGGAAGATCCCCTGGAGGAGGACATGGCAACCCACTCCAGTATTCTTGCCTGGAGAATCCCATGGAGAGAGGAGCCTGGTGGGCTACAGTCCATGGGGTCGCAAAGAGTCAGA